>CM076582.1:1591347886-1591621125 GCA_034641835.2 Pinus albicaulis | reverse complement strand
TAAAATTCACACAATGTTTGATAACTGAGTTCATCCATTATGGACTATGTCTCCAGGCCCTGCTTCAATAGTGGGGAGGCTTTTTCATTCATCTCAACAAAAATTAAAATGAGTACATGACAAAATACATCATTATACCTCCAATCTTGGGAGTGACCTAAAAATGGGTTGCTCAAATCCCCAATCTGACTGCACCAGTGAATTCCTTGTGAAATTATGAGTAAAATGAGTATAAATATGAAATTTTGAGTAAAATTAGTTTAAACTTGAATATATTACACCACAATTAAATTTGGACCCTCGAAGAATATTTTAGATTGCATAGCATAATCTAAGGCAATATACTGGAGAATATTCTAAGGAATATTCCTTCTCAAAAATTGTGCCTGCTCCAATTCTGGATGCACATAATTTTTCCCTGTCCTGTTTCCCACATTGCTCTCAGTTCCACGGCTCGTCGGCCCTGTCGATCTCCTCCCCCCAATAGAATGGAAAATTTGAATTTAAATATAAGTGTGACAACAAATATTACAAAGTTGTTAGGTTGGCATATTGGCTGACATAGTTTGTGTTGGCCATTGGGTACGCCAGGTCATGGGTTCAAACCCCATCGAGGGCCCAACTGATTTTGTTTGTATATAAATATGTGTGTGTGTGCCATTGTTTGTAACCATTAACAATTTTGTTTAAAATACACCGCCAACAATTTTAAACATTCGCCCATAACCGTCTGTCGATTTGTAGTTGGAAGGGCCCAACTAACTGGGTGCCACATGGCACAATTTTATTGGGCCATATGACCCCATTATATTGGGCCACTTAACTTTCCTCCAATTTTAGCAAATGCTACCAGATTTGGTGGTTTCACCAACTTTAACCACCAATATCCAAGCCTCGCTAAATTTGGCTGCCAGTTTTGTCGGGACGCTAATTTGGTGATTTCCCCAAATTTATCTGGTGCCAACTAAATTTGTCTGTTTTTCCAAGTTTGAATGAAACTTTGACTGAGAATAACTTTCACATACGAACTTAGATTGAGGTGTCATTTGTGTCATTGGATTCCTTGTGACGATATCATCGACTTGGTCATGGATTCATTGAGTTTCAAGAACTTCGATTTTTTAGCCTTTTAGGGATCCTCCTGGATCATTGAATGGTATTCTTCTTTAACTCCTTGCTAGCCCTTTCCGCACTAGAAACTTTTTCCACATGTTGTTATTGCGTGGAGCAATGTTGCTACCACTGAAAACAAGGATATGAATTTCCTTTGGTATTGTCTTGCCCCAGCAAAACTCATAACCTCATAAACATTATTAGACATAAACCATTTCATTATGGTCTCCATCTTGGTATGATCTATCTTCAGCCCTCCTCCATCTATCACACACCAAAGATACACCAAACATTGGTGTTAAAACTCACACTTCTTGAGATTTACTAATAGTTGGTGCTTCTTTAATGTCTCTAGAACCTGCATCAAATGTGAAATGTGCACCTCCCAGGTAACATTGTATACCAATATATCATCCAAATATACAATAACAAATGAATCTATAAAATGGTGCCATACATCATTCATTAGTCTCATAAATGTAGTTGGTGCATTGCATTGGCCAAATGGCATGACTAACCACTCGTACAAACCTTGCCTGGTTTTGAAGGCGATCTTCTAGGTATATTCTTCTTTATCTCAAACTTAGTGGTATCTAGACTTTAAGTCCATCTTGGTGAAGAATTTTTCATGTTGCATCTGATCCAACAGATCATCTATCCTAGGCAGGGAGTGCCTATTCTTGAGTGTGATTTTGTTCAATGCCTTGTTATTTATAGAAATATTCCAACCCCATCCTTCTTTAGTACAATCATGATGGGTGACTCACATTGTGATGTAATCGATCAATTGACACATTTTTCCAATAGTTGTTGCAATTGTTTCTTCACCTCACTTGCTTCTATAATAGACTAGTTATACGACACAATGTTTGGCAATGGGGAGTTCGAAAATAGTTGGATCTCGTGCTCCACTTTTATCTTAGGCGGTAACCCTTTAGGATCATGGAACACATCCCAGTATACCTGTAGCAACTCTTCCAATTGTTGTTTATATTTCTTAGTACACCCCTCCAAGGATGACTTTCCTCTTACTAACTCTTCTACAGGCTGAGTTTCCCTTAAAAACAATAAAACATACTTCTTTTTGGAGTTGATAAATTTCTTGGCTTGGTTGGCACTTACTATTAATTTTTTTGACTTGTATTTATGTGTGTTGATGGTGAACGATTTTCCATCCCTGATGAGCTAATACTAGATGGATGTGTACATTAATATCTCATCTCACATGTACATTTGGGGAATCCCAACACGACTCCACATGCATTAAGGGGAACTAGATCTAGTTCTACTTCATCAATAGAATCAACAGTGATAGCAAATCAAAGTTTGCTCTATTTTGTTACCTTTAGCTTTGCATCCTTATTTAACCTTCCCAGTGGATATGGAATTGGATGATCACGAACTTTCAACCCCAACTTCTTGACCAAATTTACTGCAATGATTCACCCATGATCCTGAGTTAAACATAACATCAATCTTTGTCTTCTTGACCTGTATCTTTATAAGGAAGATTTTGGTAATTTCTTTCTCTTCTTATTGTTGAAGGATACTCAAATTCACCTCCTTTTGCATTGATGTATAGATGGTATTTTCATCCATGTCTAAGTTGCTTTCAATTGGTTGGTCAAATCAAAGGCCATGAGTTTATTCTTCTTATTGTATTTCTTTTTGTTCTTTGGGTTAAGCTCTGTATGCAACTTCCAGCACTTCTCCCCTATATGGCCATCAATGTTGCAGTGGTTGCAATGGATGTTGATATATTTGCATTGATGTGTTGCGGATGCCATCTTTTTATCTTTTCCCCCTTTTTTCTTCTTATTCCCATCCTTAGCACCACCATGTTTCTCCTTCCTTTTTGATCCACTTAATTGTGGTTTGTTCAGGCCCATGTTCTCTAGGTATTGTGCCTATACACAAGCCTCGTCCACTAATTTGGGCTTGAACAACATAACTTTCTCCTGCAAATGGTGGTGTAGACCCTCAAAATACTTGAGGAGAACATCTGGGTTGGGGAGATACCCAACATTATGGCCATCTTTTTAAACTTTGTGGTGTACTCATGCATGCTTTACCCTAGATTTTTCCTAAAGTAGTGCCACCAAATCCACTAGTCCTCTACATACCCAATAGGATAAAACCTTGACTTAATGAGGGTTTTAAAGTCCTCCCACATAGTCACTAGAGGCTCTCCCTCAAACCTTAGGGTCTATGTATGGCTTTCCCACCAAGTCAGAGCATGGACCTGTAATTTCAATCACACAAATTCAATATTTTGTCCTTCCTCAATTCGATGGACACTGAAATACACTCCTAGTTGTTGAAATCAATGAATTAGATTTAGAGCATTGATCTCATTGTGGTATGACTTGATATCAAACTTTGCTTCCATTTTAAACAAGGGTTGTGATTGATTCACGACACTTGAACTAGGTTGATCTAATCCAAGTTCTTTCTTTGAATGATTCTTCATTTCTTCCTAATCTCCTGATCCCCCCTCTGATTTATCCTCTGCATTAGAACCCCATCTTCTCCAAATATCCCAATATTATTGCTCAGGGTTGCCTTGAGGAGATTTAATTACGATTTATATCAGTGACTTGTTGTTCCAACCATGAAAGAATCTCCTTTGTAGGTTCACGAGGGTTATTCATATATTCTTTGACCATGAATAGGGTTTTATAATTTTTGGCCCAACCTATCTAGATACCCTGCAAATCTCCACTATATACCCAAAGAAATCAGCTCTGATACCAATATGATTCGTAAACTACCATGGATATTCCAATGGACAGTTCGTCACAACAGATCTAATAAAATTATATTTAAAATATGAAATTATACATAATTATAGTTTTTATTTCTTTTTATATTTCTAAATTTGTAGAATATTGTTAATAGTGCATGCATGCAAATTAAAAAATTATTCAGAAAATAGAGAACATTGAACTAAAAATCTCACACACACATTTGACACAAGATATGACCTAGGAAACCATTTTGAGAGAAAAACCTAGCTAGAAGGTGAGGTTTCTTTACTCTCTTTATTTGAATAGAAAATGTCTGTGAGTACAAAGAAGCATCAAGATGGATGAAAAAAAATATAATGATCCAATATGAATCATGATTAATCGTATAATGTTCAATATTAGGTCCTAATTCCTTATTATGCCTCATCGTTGGGTGGTGACTCTTTAGAATGGGAATGTTTCAGGGTCAACATTAGACAACATAAAAGGTTATATTGTGTCATCTATCTAGTGCCACATATCAACTAGGTGTTTTTGGATTTGGGTGAAATTAACGATAATCACAACATAGACCATGTTTTTTTATAAATATGAAATGAAAATTAACATAATGGGCTCAGTTCTGTGGGACCCTCTAACACAAGTTGAGGTGGAAAGTGCCACGTAGGTCAGGTGGGATTATGTGGATTCCACAAGGGAAGATAACATGGATATATGTTAACATGGGACACTATCTGTGTCACATTTGGTAAGAAGAAATAGCCTCTTTAGATGACCAAGAGGGTCAGTTTAGGATGGAATGTGGAACTTTCATAGGATGCCACGTGATAGGGTGACATCATTAAGATGTCAATGTGACATTAGCAAGATAAAACTTGTGTGTTAGGCACGCCTGATAAAAGGCACGAAAAAATGTGTTAGTTAAATGATATGTTTTCGCCTTTCATATAACAATAGGCTCAGTTGTGCCCTTCCTAGGTTTGGGCATGACTAACTAAAAGTGCAATGATAAATTTCCAGTTAATTAACATGGCAACAATTGATGATTGCAGACCCCCCCCCCCCCCCACACCTCCTCCACCCTTATTAACAATTGAGAAGGAAGGGGGGGAGAAATTTATATAAGTCGCCCATGTCGATTGGTAGTCACATGGAGAAGATCAGGTGAGGGGGGGATGTCCACTATTTAGTCACATAAACAAAAAAGTGTGGAACCACCCCCCCCCCCCCCCCTTGCTAACTATTGAAAGGAAAGAGGGCACAATTGGTGTGGGATGCCATTGTAGTTGGTCTATGTCCCACTAGAGGGTAATAAAAAAGGGGTTTAACACAAGCTAATGAGAAGTGCTTAACATGAACTCCTACATCATCTAAATTCCATATTCTTGTCTCACTATGTTGATTTGGAGGGGTGATCACCTCTTGTCTTGTCGCAATGGTGTGCTATCACTAGGTCCACTAACATGACTGAGATTACATGCGACGTGGAAAAGCCACATATGCCACTTCGCAGTGCCATTTAGCGACGTAAGTTGATGTGGTAAGGATAATTAGGTAAAGTTTAAATGAGCATAACTTTTGATATAGGCATTAGATTGAGATAAAATTTATATCGCCGAAAAGCTCTTGATGAGTTGGACACTTTGGCATTATCCAAAGTTAATTCCAGTAACTTAGGGAAAGGAGTAATTTTATAACATGTTAGGGTCCTATAAATTATAGGATCTCAAGGTGATTGAGTATTTCATAATTTGCAATTTCATATTGTGTATGATTTTCAGTATTCAAATGATTTCCAAAAAAAAAAATTGAAAAAAGGAAAAAAAGAGAGGGTATATTGAAAAAGAAAAAATAAAAAGAAAGAGAATAATACTGAAAGTGTTGCAAATCAAAATGCCACTACTGATTAGATTAGTTTGTTCAATCATACAATCTAATCATGATTGAAAATTTTCAAATTTCTGTTGAATAGGTTATAAAATTAGGATTTGCCAAATAGTTTAATATTGGCAGATCAATAGCTAGGTAGAAAATAAAATTGACTCAACAGTTTAATATGAGTCAATGGAATGAATAAGGATAGAGTAGGTTAGAGTTTCATTAAAAAAGGAGATTTGGGTTTGCAGGCCGAAATGCACCCTGCAAAAGAATGAAAAAATGTTAGATTAGTGAGAAGGTAGGTAGGAATGAAAGAAAAATAAATATGGAGAAACATGAAATTAATTCGAGAGTTCATCCTAAGGACTTCATGTATTTCTTGGTTAAAAAGGAAAAAATCAAAAGACAAAGGTGTTTTGTCCTAAGGTTCGAGAATTAATAATTTATTAAAGATATTTTGACATATCATATGTCATATTCTAATATCCCAAGTCTCGAACTATACCCCCGCTCGATATTCATTTACCCGACCCCACCATCCACTCACATCCCATCGTCGCTTAACCTCCCATCACTTTCCACCTCATCTCTGCTCCCTCCATCTCATCCGATGGCCCACGATTATTTCCGGTCCCCCCTCATCCTATGAAATTTAACGTCAGGGGGGGGGGGGGGGGGTCTGAAATGGGCGGTTTCTCAAACCAACCCACCTGCTATGTGTCATACCCACATTTTTTCGCACCCCTCCCACTCCATTCCGCTTACCAGCCCTGACCCCCTACGAAAAGTGGTTTCCACCATTACATAACAACGACACTGACCGTTATATCCCTGCCACACCCATTGTGCCACGATGACCACTCCTGTCACCTCCGTCCAATCACCTATGCTCCCACCTACAGGTCAGTTAAGCATTTAATTGACTAAGTCATTATCCACGGGCCCACGCCATGTCAACGGTATTCCTATCACCCTGTAAAACTAAATTTCCCCATTTGTTTCAAAGTTTACACTGCTTTCATGTTTCATTTGTAACAGATGATTATAGTTGAGGTTTTTTAGAGAAAAATAAGGCATAGAAAAAAAAAATTCAATTGTCTATGGAATCACTAGAATTCCCCTTCTTCTTTTTCCCCTTTTTCTCCCAATTCCCATTTGGATTAGCATAACTCCATTTTTTTTTCCCATTCTTCTGTGCACCTATAAAAAACAGAGTCACTTCATTTTTCAAGTGCAATAATGCCTCCAAGGAAGGAACAACAACCATTTAACCCAATGGTTTCCCTCATGTGGACTTGGATCATGTGGCCCTGACTGATAGAGACTTAAAATACATGAGACTAATTCCTAATTTGATATGTTTGATGTCTAATTTTGGTTAGAATACAAGCTCATTGATGAGGTCAATGATATAGGGTTGTGGGAGACAAAACTACCCTATTATATATTCCCAAAAACCCATAGTTTCCATGAGTTTGTTAGAACATGTCATGCCTGCTATGATATAAACCAGAGATATGTTGTAGCCCTCACAGGAGAAGTCCTTTTTGCCATCAATGCCCAATCCATCATGCAAATGATGCAAGCCCCTGTTGTTGAAGAATTCATTCCTTTTTCCTATGAATCCCTCAGAGAACTATACCAAAAATTCGATTTTTCCAAAAAAGCCAAAACACTAGAGTTATTCATGGCTACAGACACTCCATCACCAAAGAAGAATCCTCCATATCTCTCTTCTATGTTCCCTAATAGGACCCAACACATTGTCATTGCTATTTCTTACTTGCTAGGATACCATTCAAATCAGTGGATAGATGAAGCAATGATAGGTTTCCTAACCATACTTTCATCAGAGTCCAAGCCTTCCATTATGTTTAACTTCAGTCAATTCCTAGCTGATGCCATCCACAACCAATTTGTAAAGTTTCACATAGAGGAAGTGTTTAAATACACTTCAGTTTTAGTTTACATTTTTGTATATTTTCAGGCAAGTATGTTCTAGTTTACAATGAGGAAAATTAATGAAGGCTCTCAACCTCAATCAATCCTCTTTTGGAAAACCATGCTAATGAAGGAATAGAAAGATTATATGTACAAAAGATTTTTTGAAGCCTTTGTGCATCGAGCAATGAGCATACTTAGCAATAAAATGGAACCAAGGATTAATGACGAGATTAGGAAGATCATGCAGTTGTCAGACCAATTAAGAATTGGAGACTAGAACTTGTACCAGAACTACACAGAGCTCAGAATTTATGGGTGTGAGTTGGCCCCTTACAAGCTACCAAATTTCATCCCCATGAGGATATTTTCCCTGGAGCACATCATGCAGATGATAAATGCATATGAGGTACAATTTGTATCTTCCAAAAAGAAGTCTCAATTTAGGATCAAGTCCCAAATTGGTCCTTTCATTTGCAATAGCAGAGCGGTAGGAGAGGATGCTAACAGGATGCTAAAGGAGATGAAGTTCACACACAAATTCACTTGTTCTTATGACCCATTGGGCATCATCTCAAAGAAAAGGGTGGAAAACAAATCAACTCCATATATCCACACCCACCGGCTTGAAATTGAGCAATTCATGAAATAGATAGAGCGGGTAGCAAACACATTGCAGGAGGCTGAAGAGAAAGTGATTTCATCCTCAAGCATACAGACCGCTAATCCACAAGAAAAGAAGATTACATAATACAAGGAAGATAGAGGAAAAGAGAAAGAAAAAGAGGCAACAGGAGAGAGGCCAAGAGATGATCAGTCTACTTTGAATACTGATACTTCTAGCAAAGAATTCAAAATGAAATACAGAAAGAGAGCCAAAATCCATATGGACATAGATCAAAACAAGGAAAAAGAGTAGCAAACAGTCATAACAATCATAGATTCTCCTAGTTCATCTCTAGCATGTGGCCAAACTATATTTCTACATCTTTACCTGCAATTCATTTTTAGCAGCAAAATATACAAACACCTACATCTACTACTGCTACTGGGGAAAATACGGAAAATTTTTAAGACACCTTAAGGGAAATTAAAAGGAAAAATGAGATATTGAAGATCAACACCTGCAACCATTTTTAGAAGTAGATTAGCAGTTCACAAAGCAAGCTTTTGTCATCCTTTGACTCAGAGAAAGGGGAGATGAGAATGGATTTATTAGAAGCCCAAATTTATCAGCCTAAATCAACTACAGATTTCAAGCATACTGCTTTTGAATTTAATGTCAAGGACATCCATCCAATAGATCAGATGGAAATGCGTAAGAATATTGGAGAGATGATCTCATCTACCTTTACAAGCACTGCAATGAGCCTATCTAAATTGTAGGTATCAATGGCTAACATTCAATCTCATCTCAAGATGGAGAATATTTCTTCTCTAGAAAAGGATACCAGAATTAAATCCCTAGAGTATTTAATTTTGAAGATTGGGTATGATCCAACAAATGTAGAGGTAGTGGAAGAGGTCCTAAAGAAGAATAACACTGACATAGCAGCCTTGAGAAAATAACTTAAAATGTGAGCTACTGAAGACCCTTTAACAAAATACATAGAGGAGAATGAAGCACAAAAGGTAGGGATGATGAAGCTAATAATGGAGCAGTCAGCACAACTGAAACATATGGAGACAGAGATGGATAAATTAGTCAAGGAAAAGGAAAAACCAGCAGAAATGGCCATTGTTCCTTTGGATGATGTTCCTATTGCATTCATCCCCAAAACTACACCAGCAACTACAAGCACATCAAGTGGTGCAGAATAGCTGGCCAAATCCATGGAGAATATGACTATACAAACAGAGGAGATTAAAAAACTGGAAGCATAGATCAATACCTTGAAGGATATAAAGATGAGGTCTGACAATGCACATGAAATAGAAATACAGAGAGCCCAAAAGCAGATTGAAAGACTGATAAAGGCAGAGAGAAAAGATTCCATTGGTCAGACCATTGGCCAAGCAAAAGAGATCATTTGGAAAAGTATAATTGATTCCATGAATGAAATATGGCCTTATATTCAAATCATATTTGAACATAAAGAGCTAATTGAATAGGTAATGATGCCATAGAAAAAGAAACCAAGGAGATTGTAGGGATGCCTGAGACAGCAAATAACATTATTAGATTCTTTAATTCCAAGAACAGGTTCGAATTAGAGGCACTTGGAGTTGAAGACATAACAACAACAATTCTAGAATTCAAGAAGGTGCTTAATAAGAAAATCTTGGTCACACAGTTAGAGGAAAAATTCCACAATTTAGAAATTGGTGTCAGTAGATTCTTCAACAGAATCGAGCCACTGACCAAAATAGGGTTACCCTCGTTGTTTGTAATAAATGATAAGATTATGCCCAGACAAGACTATGTGAAGAAGCTGAAAGAGATTGCTAAGGAAACAACCAAGTTTGCAAGGATTAAAGGATTAATTGGTCGAAGAGCTTTCCTTGAAGCCATGGATAATTATATATTCATCCAGCATGAAATTAAACACATTTTTGTGTTGGGGCCAACTTTTGTGAAATTCACAGAGACAGATAAGATATACCGAAAGCTAATCAGAATCAAGATTCCAAATGAGAAACAACGGGATAAATTGTGTGACTACCAAGAAGGGTGAAGGTCAGCACATCAACAAACCAACAAATCAGGATATCAGCGTATCAGCAAATCAACTTAAGATCACCCAAATCTGCCAGCACAACAACAGATTAAAGCAAGCAGCAACAATCTTCTGGAGAATAGGGCCAAATTTCAAAGTTATTCCATCATGTCCACTTCATGGTCACACTAGTCAAATTTTGATTATTATTGTAATTAATAACAGATTGCCAATTTAGATACAACAATCACTATAGGAGTTTAGTTAAATATTTCATTCCTTCTGAGTATCAGGGGTTGGACCCTAGATTGTAAAAATTTCTTTTGGAGCATTGTATTTTTGGAGCTGGAGCATCAATAATAAAATACCTTTTGCAAGATTCTTCAGCTATATTTATCTGGTGATGTATTTTATTTGTTGTTTTTAATGTTTTCCATTGTTATTTATTTTAGTGCATCATTTAAATTTGATTGTAAAGCAAAAATCTAAAGATTAAGATTTTCTGTTAGAGCACCTTATTTGTGGCTGTGTTTACAATATGAATGTTTTTCTTCTGAAGCCTGGTTAATAAATTCTTAAATGTTTTCTAACCACTACTGAATTCACTTTTTCTTTCATCTCATAATTCATTATGTTTTAAAGATCTAGTAAGTGTAGTAAGCTTGTCTTGTAAATGCCCTTGAAAATTTGATGCAACAACCCAACCTATTATGACTCCATAGCCCAATGGAATGAGTCTAAATAGAGATACTAATCGAACCAAACAATCAATCAAAAATCAACCCCTACAATCATTATAACTAGCCTAATATCATAATCATAAAACAAAGCTAAATCTAAAAGAGAGATCCCTCTCTGAGTCTAGGAGGGCTAGATCCTAGGCTCCAAAGTGGTTTTGATGTTGTCCTATATAATTATTCTTTCCAATCTTAAAAGTATAGAATGATAACATAACCCATTTCCATAATGAGACCAAGAAATATGGGTTATTTAAAAGTAACACCTCCCATTCAACATAGATTAATCCAAGGGGATGGGAGGGAGTGTTACAAAGCCTATGACCTCCTAAAATAAATACATTTTTTTAAACATTAGGCCCACTTTAAATATGCATAATAATCTATTTTTAAGGTCATGACCAAGCCAAACATAAAATTGGTATATGAGACTCCCTCATTTGTCAGACAAGGGACCTACCTCCACATAGTGATTTGACAACTACTAAAGTTTATGAATTTTCTCCTTGTGGGATAACCGAGTGGTTGGTACAATGGGTTGTTAACCCCTCCACCCAGTTTCAAATACCACAAGGGGGCATCTTTGGCCCATTATGATAATGCTTAAGGAGTCATCTCCCCCACCCTCATGGAGTCTCATTTCTAGCTAAGTCATAAAGTCTTGGTATATCTGGCTTATGATATATTGGATATACTCTTGGTGTTATAGTGGCAACCACTAGGTTTGATTTTAGGCCTTGCCCAAATTACTCCAATGAGTTATCGATTCACTATAGAAAAGAAAAAAATTATGAAGTTTTATAATGCATCGAGCTAAGTTGAACAATGGATGTCCAACGCCAGAAGGCTTTTTCCAACCAATATAGGGGCCCCACCCAAGTTCAAAACTCATTTTACATATCTAGATAGGCTTGTGGGAAGTTGTAATAAGCTTAGGAGTATAGTGGAAAACCCACTTAATCAATCATAAGTATCCTTAGTGACAAACGACTGGCAAGTATATCGATTCCCATGATAAAAAAAGAAAAAAATTACAAAGATGTACATACTTTATGCCCCTCTAGATTTTAGCCAATAATATTTTAAGAAAAAAAAATATTAAATTTGATGATCCACACTACCAAATTACACATAAATCCTTTTAAAATTTTATTGTATCCATTTGCAAATTAAGTACAAAATTAACTAAATATCTCCTCATTTGAAGTTGACATTTAGCATTAATACCTCTATGAACCATCGTTGACATTATTGAGAACATGCAATTGGAGTATGGACCATCATCACAAATCTATCTTGATAACATTCTATGAAATTGTAACCTCTAATATTATATCCACGTTATATTTGGTTGCAATTTTTTGCAATTGTGTTTCATATATTTATGTCCTTGTGACATCATTAATGGTTTCTCCATTAGGAGTTTTAAACTTGTTATGAAAATGTGGGAGAAAAAAAAGTTTCTCAATGCATTCATAAAAAACTTATATGCATTTCATCTCATTTGTTATGAATGTTTTTCATGTCTATATCTTTACCATCACCACTATATCAACTAACAATAGAAAATTTTCTTAACTTTTGCAGGCTTGTCAACTACAAGATCAACAACCCAAGATATTACTTATCCAATCTTAATCCCATCAAAATAATAATACGAAAACCACATGACTTGAAAACTATATTGTGGTTTCGAACCACATTAGATGGTTCAAAACGTCGACCAAATCCTAGCAATGTGATTAATCCGCAAGTCTTCACAAAAGTTTAAGATCTAAAACTATATTGTTTTCAAAGATACCAAGTCATTAAATCTACTTACATATGTTTCCACAACCTCAGTTCTTTAAACAAATTCCATTCTATCAAAATGTTGTCAAGATCATAATAAGATAACTTATGAAAATTTTCCAACAATGCTAACCTTCTTATGATCTTTAGCTAGCCACATCCAAAGCTTAAAGATATCAATGCATATAGAATTGGAACATTTTCAGTTGTGAGTAGCCTTTGTTAGAAGGGACACATGTTTAAGTGGGAGTGGCTCTCGACAAACGAAGTTCATGAGGATTTCACCTTAAAAAAGTGCCTTCATGTAATTATATAGAGTTTAAAATAATTGAAAAGAAAGCATCTTTTACATATATTTATTTAAATAATTTAAATACGAGTTAAACGTATTTTTTCTATAAATATTGGTAAATATCTGTATTAAAAAATTTTGTTGTCAAAGTTCACAAAATTATCACAAAAATTTCATTGTAGGATAGAGAAGAATTTCTCATTCTTTGGATACATCGATATTAGAGTTCTTGAGTCAAGACTTCACTTTCCTAAGTAGATATTGCTTACATTTACATAAACCTCATACAACATAGAACAAAGAAAGGTGGTGGGTTAGGTCGACAAGAGAAAGTATGAGACTAATCAATGTCTAACAAACCAAACATTGAACTACATATGAACTACATGTGACAAACGATAAAAGTATAAAGTAGAATAGGTCTGCATGATATGAACTAGGGCATGTTTGAGTCAAAAAACCAAACGTATATGAACAAACTAAACTTCATGTAGTTACTAAGAATCAATGCAAGAATTGGAATAAAGTAACCTCAATTGGAAGGATGATATGGAGGACCACCATGGGATTCTGAGAAAGTTGACAAGAGGCTTGCTAAAAATGAAGAGGAGGTGCTAGAACCACCTTTATTATGAGTATTTTCTCCTTATTGTTGAGGGCCATAATTTCAAGCCATTTTTCCATGTTGCATACCTTCTTTCCAAAACAATCAAGTCGTTTCTTGAGATGCAATAAGATGTTCAAAGACATATCCAACTCCTTTCTTGGGGTATTCTCTAGATCCTGCATTCTACCTAAGAGCACATCCATCCCAAAACGTAGTTCATAAATGGTTGTTGCATGTAGTTAGAGGGAGCTACGAGTAGCTTGTGCATCCCAAAAATCCATGTATATTGCTGGATCTGGGGAGAGAGTAGAGGATATCAGGAGCAAATTGGGATCGATTGCAAACCATGAAAAGCAACTAGCCAAATTGTATGTCCAAGTGAAACACCATAAAATTGAATTTATTTCCATTTCAAATCCCAAAGATATCCCATGATAGAAGCATGGGAAATGAAATAGGTAGTTAAAACTTGAGTCTCACTCACATTGCTTCATTAAGGAGAGGGGAGTTGGAAGAGGGTTGTTCATGATGCAAGGTGGATTATGATGGCTGCAAATGACATTGTGCAGAGTTGACACTTGTTGGATCATGATATTATGGCACTAAATGTATTTCATATGTGCCCTTGTAATAAAAACCCCCATTTTGTTCCATGTTAATGGCTTGGTTGGTGTGAGAATTCACCAATTGATTATGGATCTATTTAACATGGTATCACTCGATTTTACATGCTAGTAGGGAGACTTGAGATTGGATTTTGTTGATGTTGGAAGCAAGTCTTATATCATTTTCATTTGTTCCTTTGACCAAGTAATTAATTATGCGCTAAGAATCATCAAACATGATTAATCGGTTTTGGTGAAGAGAGTGAGCCAATTTTCAAAGTGAATTTTCCTTTGTTTCTCTAGGGCGAAAGATAGCCCCATCACACCTACCTCCCTTATGAGATTAAACTATAATTAATGTTAAGTATTGTTGCTATTGTTTTATTATTTTTTAATAATTTTAATTGTTATTTTTTTTAAATGACAAGAGAGAAAATTTATCCTTTATAAATCATTAACAAATTATGTAAATGAGCAAATTTTGTTTACACAATTTTTTTTTTGTTACACAATAATTACATGTACATTGATAAGTTAGAAGAGTGTTTGGAAGATGCAGGTTGTGTTGGCAGGACACTCACTAGTATAGTCATAACTCTTCTCCTTTATACTAACGATATTGTCCTTTTGGCGAAGAGCCATTACGATCTTGGCAAGCAACTAATAATCCTCTAAGGTATCTCCTCTAAGATGGGTATGACTATTAATACTAACAAAACTAAAGTCATAATAATTAAATCCAAAAATATCATATATGATACTTTCATATACGATGACAACAATTTGCAGGAATTTCCTTCATACAGAATCTTGTCAGTGACATGCCTTACAATCTCAATTGAAAGTATAGTATCAAGAAAATGACAAATGGATGATGAAAGCTTATCGTGAGCTTGAAAACAATTGTAAATCAACAAAGCTTCAAATATGGGATTAAAAAAGAAAAAAAACTCCTCTTTGGACTCTTGTCACTCATGTTATTATATATGGATATGATGTTTGCTATCACAGTTTCTTTAGAGAGTTGTGGAGGAAGATATAATAGATCCTAAAACAATTTATAACCTACAATCTAAAAAATAAAGAAAATACTTCTTATCATGTCCTCCTTATTGAAGCGTGCTTTTCCCTCATTGAAAACATGATTATGTCTTATCTTATGTATAAAAAGAAGTTAAACAACATGGAGGACAAAAGGTTTCCTAAAATTGCTTATAACACTAGCCAAAATGCCCACCTTCGACTCAAGATGCTAGTCTTGGCTAGACCATTGGGGATAAAGGAGGAGAATATTTTGCAGAATAAGGATAATATTAAAACTATTATTATTGAGGAGAAATTATGGCTTGATAAAGAGGTAGGGGGAAAGAAAACTAAGCTATTATAAGTAAGTGATCAACTCATATATATATATATATATAAGAACTAATGTTGAGAAGAAAATAAATATTGTTAAACTAAGAACAAATTCTCATGACCTTCATAATGATATTGGGCATTTGTTAATTCCGAAAACACCATAAAATGAAAGAGTTTATCACATTTAATAACACTAAGAGGGTTGAAGATGAAAAATACTTTCTCTTAGATTAATCATCCTATATTAACATTTGATTTAATTTCAAAAACTTTGTCACAATACCAAATTTCTTGACATTTTAAATCAACAAAACTATAAAAAATATTAAAATGTTTCTCTTAATACATTTCAAGTATAAAAATAAAATATTAAAGAATTATAAATAATATTTTTTCATAAATCATAATGATTTTAATAAACATTAATCATTATTATTAAAATCCTTAAATTATATTAATAACAATTACATCAATAATTTTAACTTTTACTTAAATTGTAATATAAACAAATCTAATTATTTAATATTTAAAAATAAAAATATTATTATTTTTTAAATATATTCAAGGTAGTATTTATTTGTAGGCATTTGTCTACTAAAAATTTAATTTTATCAACACAGAAAGAAGAAATACAGAAATTATTTTAATGTCCACGAGGCTAAAAATATCCTATGAGACATATTTCTTTTCTATTTGACTCTTGTATTCAACCCTTTTCTTGTGAAGTCTCACAATAAACGCTCCGAGCTTCTTGACAAACCCCTCATTGAATAGATTATCCCAAGAGCTAGCTATTAGAATATCTGCATAACTCACCCTGCTGCCTTTGAAGACCTCACATTCTAAAATGAAATGCTTTTCTGTTTCCACTTTTCCAGAAGAGCATAAAATACATACTCTTTCCTCCCACATTTCTTTTGGCCTTTTTGAGCACCGTGTTTCACAACAGAGTTGATGAGAATTAGTCCTTAGTTGAGCAATAATAATTTTGGCTCTCCAAGAAATTTTGGCCCCTATGTACATTTTTTGTTGATGATTATGAGTGGGATTAAAATATTCAATATAATACTTTTTCTTTATCCCTAGCTCCTTCTCCCAAGTAAGTTTGTGGAACTTATCCATAAAAAAAGCTTTTATCTCTTCACTGTTTGTGGGACACATGCTCAAGAAAATACCCCATTTACTAAACCATTTGTTATTTTGTCGCATCCAATTTTTCTTTCTTTTGCACAATATGTCATTAAACACAATCTTAGGCTATCTTCCCTCTTCCATTTGCTTATTTTTTTAAAATACCTTATGGCTCGCACCATAACAATTACTTCAATAGGAGCAACGTCTATTTCACTTAACAAGATAGCATAAGGAACTGCACTTTTAATTTTGAATTTGTTTGTTATCAAACACTTCTAAATTTTCTCAATTTGTTTCCACTGCATGTGAGACGTATTGCTGACCCACAGTTCACAACCGTAGAGAATCACCAAAATCAATAAGAGCCCAAAAAGAGTTAGGGTGGTTTTCCAGTCCCATAACTCTGCCTCTCTACACTTGTTTTGAAAAGCATAAAATACTTTCCAACCCCCCAAAGTTATTTTCTTTCTACAACCATTCCAACTTAGATTTTTGTTGAATTCAATTCTGAGGTATTTATAATCCGTAACTTCTTCGAGAATTTTTCCTTCAAAGTAGAACTTACGCTGCTTATGTTTTCTTTTGTTAGAGAAAACCATTACTTTCGTTTTTCTAATATTGACTTGCATCCCCACCCTTCTACAAAAATGCTCAAGGGAAAGTAAGTGCTCTTGCAAACCAAGAGCAGATTTAGCAATCAGAATAAGGTCATCTGCATACAAAAGAAGCCTTATAACAAACTTGCTCAAATGAATACCATTACCTGCTTGCGAATTTAGCCACTCTTCAAGCGTGTTGATATATAACCCAAAAAGGGTAGGATACAATGGAAAACCTTGCTTGACCTTAATATCGCTTCTAAAACTTTCAGAAATGCCTACTGAAGTTCTAATTTTGACTTTCACCTCTTCATACAACCTATGCATCGCTGCTCTCAAATGTCTCAGAACCCCAAGTTCCTCCATTTTGTGCCAAAGCTTATCCCTAGGAACCGTGTCAATGACTTTTTTGAAATCAACAAAGCAACAAAATACTTCTTCCTTTTTCTCCCAAACTTTTTCAATGATGTGTCTTAAAGTTATACCATGATCAATTGTGGAATGTTTAGGTCTAAAACCTGCTTTCCCTTTAGCACATTTATCTCTTTCTTCTTCCTACTTGGTGATTTTATTTTCTAAAATGCTTCGAAATAACTTTGCAAAGAAAGGGTTTATCATTATGGTCCTATAATTGGAGGGATTATTAACGTTGCCACTCTTGAAAAGAGGTATTGAAAAGAGGTAATGTGAGGTGCAAGAATTTTTAAGCCCCACTTTAGATACTCTACTTGGAGTTCAACTAAGTCTTTTGCTTTTCCAACACCCAACTTCTTGATACCCATCTCTACCTCTTGCATTATGAAGCATTTTGTATCAGTGTTGACCAAGGGAGGAGGGTTAACCTTGGGATCCTGCTCATAAAGTTGTACTGCATAGTCAAACCATTTAGAAGCTGTAATATTGGTTTTAGTTTGCAACTTTCTTGGTTGGAGTGCATTCCAAAATAATTTGGGGTTATTTTTCCCAAGGAAGATTAGTTTTTCTCGCCTTGAAACTATGAAATCAACATTTTTCTTTCTTAATATCTGCTTGTAAGCTTTGAGCTTTATGTTATCCTTGTTTGACTCTTTCCACATTCTTCTTGCCTTTTTGCATTCCTCATCAAACCAAGCATTAATCGGGAAAACAATTTGTTTCAAATTTCTTAATTTTTTCTCTTTTGCACTCTGCAAGTGCGCTTTGAATTAAATGTGTTAATTCGTGACTATGAAGGTCGTGAAATAGGTTTTTCTCCTTCTCAAAGAGCATCTCTATAATTATTTTGAAGGTAATACAATTTTCTAGAGTCAAAAGAATTATGCCTTTTGGGAGATTTAATTTAACACACTAAGTTTTTGACCCTAACTGCTTATTTCCGGTCAAAGAGAAACTTAAATAAATTGGCTTGTGATATGATTTTAAGTCCCAAAGCTGATCTCCAATAAAAATTCCTCCATTTTCTTACAGAAACTATGCGAACAAATTACATAATCTACTACACTTGCTCTATTGTAAGTATTGCAAGTGCAATTACTGGACTTTTCTCATCTATTCAAACCATTACAATTGATTAAATCGAAAGCCCCACATAGAGTAAGCAATTTTTAACCAAAGAGAATGCAACCCTTGTCCTCTAATTTTTTTTCCCACTGATGATTACTCTCTTCTGTAAGCCAAATAGGGTCATAGTCTTCTTTATAGCAAATAATGCGAGCTTGCTCACTTGCAGTGCTAGCATTGAAATCACCCACTATAAGGACTTTGCCTAATTGAGAATATGTTGCAATATCTGCTTTTAAGACTGCAAAGGGATCTTTGTAGTCAAACCTTCTATTTTTGTAGATTTATGAAACTTGCGGTGCAAAATAACATATATTGCAATTCTGATGTGATTTCCATTTTCTGATATTTTAAACCAAACGAGTTGTTTATTCAAGTCTTCTTTTTTTAGCTAAATAAAACAACCTCCTTTTTATCTCCCTAATACCATAATACTCCCATGTCCGTTACCATTTCCTGCCTTACTCTACAGTGCCATTTTCCAATACCCTTCAATTAAAATTGTCTTCCACCTTTCATGCTAACATATTCATGCTAATATATTTCTATGATACAAATTATATCTTTCATGCTAATATATTTCTATGATACAAATTATATCTATGTTCCACAATAGGTACTAAGAGAGATCCTCCTCACCATTATTCCAACCATTCATCGTTAAAACACCCATAAATTGATGATTATTAAAAGTATAAATCAATTATTTGATGTTAATGGTTTGCCACCATTTAGCGTCCACAAGCTTAAATCTAAGTCACTTGTCTTTCTGTTTTTCTTATCTTGTGGGTACGTTCACGTCCATGTTCCTAATGGCAACAGCAACCATGGCTGGGCAGAGCGTTCTTCTTTATTCTTCCATTTCAGATCAGCCATTGCGTGGACCGTCACATAACACAACGGTTGCCCTGCCCATTTCTTCTTCAAAACAATTCTACCCAACAGGTAAGCCAAAAAAAGGTTTTTCCGAATTCATATAAAAATGGGTTTTCTGTATCGGTTTACCAATGAGTTCAAAGTTCCTGTAATCGTATAGAAATTGTTTTTCTGTTACTGTTTACTTCTTATCAGTTGCCATTCTGATTGAGCCTCGGAGTTTTTGTGCTGATAGTGTATTGTGGCAGAGGCGATAAGAGGACTACAAAGGGAAAAAGATTCAAGCATTCATTTGGAAATGTGAGTGCCCATTTCCCCACTAGTTTTAGTTGAAGTTGGCCTGCTATAAAATGATATATGTCCACTAAAACCCCTAGTTGAAGTATCAGCTACTTGGGTCAATATTTCAATTCAGAATGTGTTAATGCACAAGTATTCGATAATTGCTGAATTTTTTAATCCAGGATGTCTAATCTCGAATTCTAAGTGAAATTTGATTTAGTCTCAGTTTGGATCATGTAAAAGAACCTGTGACAGTGGTTAGATTTGACTCAAAAGATGTTGCAGAGGTTGTCAATTAGGTTAAATATTCCATAAGATGTTGTGTGTTTGACGATGGCCAGGCAAGGCCGAGGGACAACAAGAAGGGTAGGGGCCTCCCATTAACTCCTCTGCCACCGAGGGAGCCGAAGAAAGATATTTTTGATGACGGAGAGAAAATTGAGATAGAAATTGATGAATCTATTTTCGGCTGAAAAGCTGGAATTTATATCATTGTTATTGGATACCGCTATTTCAGATTGAAGTAAGACTGACTATGTTCTAAATTGTTGTTTTGTGAGTTTAATTAATGTCAAAGGTAGTCGAGGGAAGGTCCAGAAAGGTCTTGCCTGATCATAGCTCAAGCTCCTAAATGCTGACTTACTGAGTTATGCCAATGTGCATGACAACTTTTTTCAAAAGTGTCCCCTTTCCGTTTTATGGAGGTGGTTGGATATTGTTGACAGTTGCAAGCTTTTCATGCCTTCTTTTATAGTCTCCACAACAATTGAAGATTTGGAATGTGTGTTCATGTTTGCGCAATTTGATGGCATTATTCTTTCCATTTTTGCGAGTGAAACACCATTTGTTCTGATGAAGGGACCATGGATCTCTGTATCGTATATAACTGGCACAGCAAACAAACAAATGTGGTCCCTTTTCTGTTTAACAGAGCCCTTTATTGGTTGGGACACACCTGCCAGGGCTCAAACTGGGTTATTGCTGTAATAAGCTTCCTACTTACCACTAGACTGCCTGAAGGACTTGATGGCTTTTTTCCTTAATCTGAATACATCTTTTGATATATTCATGAAGTGGCTACAAAAGTTATTCTGTTCCCAAAATGAAAGACTAGTGTCAATTATAATTTATTTCCCATACTAGATATGATGTGGAGATAGTCCGAGCTACTGTTCTGTACAGCATTGACCATTTTCCATTGCAATAAAATAAACGGGACTGGTAGCACAATTGGTGTCTTTGTATGAAGCCCTCCTGTAAGAGCAGCCTTTTCTTGGAAGACTTGTTTGATATGTGAGTGGTGTTACAGTGTAGTTTTGATTGTTTACTCTTGTGTAATATGAAATCAGAAATACTTATATCTAGTTTGTTGGGCCTTCATTTTTTTTAGTAAGTTGGTAAGTAACGAGTGCTTGCGTTGATAGAGAGATTGTTGCAGATCTCTTAGGTGGAATTTCTTATGCATTAAACTATTTTATGAATTTTGGTTTTGTTGTCATACTGATTCATTTCCATTCCTTTTCATATGTCATAAAAGTTTTAGCATGACGAATGCAAGTCTTTTTCGTGTCTTATACTCTTGCTATTACAATGTTTTTGTTGACTAGGTTTTCTAACTAAGATTTCTGTTTCACTCCACTTGTCATTTGCCACAAGTTCTAACTAGATTTGATGTGAAATGAGGTCTCTGTGATCAAGCCGCTGACTACTTCCCCAGGGCCTTGAATCTTCCGCATGCCATTGATCCTGTGATCTACTACTTTCTGGTTTTGAATGCTCTAAAGATAGATTCCTTTCAAAAGTTGGACTACATTTGAACCTTTTCCATTACCACATGGCAAAGAGACATATCTTAGACATTGATTTCTTTCATTATATGGAAGCCTTTTCAGTTTCTTGAATCCTATTTTTTATACTAGAAGCTGCATCAAAAAGTATAGCTTTTCTTCTTTGTGAAAATGAGTTTTAGAGGCCTTACGGATTGTTGGGATCTTTGTGGAGGTGAGAATTCCAACTTAAATTAGAGTGGATGAGGTTAAAATGATGGGGTGCCTCATTGTCATATAACTAATACTAATTGTGCGCTTCTTAAATATAATCATATTTTTCTCTGCATCATCTGAAAGAGTCGCAGAATCTCAAATTTATCTTTTGTTTCTCAAGCCATGGCTTCGTTATGACACATTGGTGTATCATACACCATAAAAAGAATTCCCTCCTATGACTGATGGAAACTTTCTTGTTACTTCATATACTTTTGCCCATTGACTGCCTGAGTTGTGCAAATTACAGTCAATTTGGCATTTGAATATGAATGGCATTGTATTCATTGGCTTGCAGGTTTATGCAAATTGTTTTCATAGGTTGTCAGGGTCTTTGAATAAATTTCAACCAAGTTATAACATCAGTCAATGATTTGTTTAAACACAATCTAGCACTCCTCCTAGTTTGGTGTTAGTGGATCATGACTGGTAGACATTCTTCTGTTCATTGTCAGCTAAGATTTGGATTGGTAGAAATGTGCATGATTTTGTATACATATTGCATATAATTTAGATTAGTGGTAATGTTGTTTCTAGCTAACTTAACTGGTCAGAAATATATAGGTTATTTAGGCTTTAAGTATCCGGACTACTATTTATGGTAGACCTAACCCCTACCAGGTTCAAGATTTTGCAAGCTACAAACTGCTAATGATTGCTCACGTAGTATCTTGGAATAATTCGGTCAATTGCTTTCTAGTAACTTTCTCTCTTCATTTGGAGTCCCTATTTTAGAGAATCGTGCTTGGACCAGGCCTAACTCAATAAAGACAACTTGTAGACTGCTAATATATTTGTGCATTGCATTCATCTGCACAGTGGAGCTTATCTTTTCATTGATCTCTTCATATTCTGTTTCTGCTTATTGGAGTACTTGTTAGCTATTCTGTGGTGTATTATCAAATCTTACCAAAGCTGCTGGACTGTTGTTATCTTTCAGAGCACTTGATCGCCAATGTATTCACACATATATGGTCTTTATCTCAGTGTTTTGTTGATGCTTGCTTGAGATTGTAAAAGATAGTTAATGGTTTTTTGCTCCAGTTGAAGCAGTAATCCTCTTCAGCCCCTAATATTCGGCAGTGAAGTCTTCTGTGAAAACTTGAATATTCATATCTGCTATCTTTCTTCAGTGATTACGTAAGCCCTACCATGCAATTGCTGTTTTCTTTATGCTTGTTTCTGAAATCCAGTGTCAAATGAGACAACATTTTGTTTGGTTTACTGCAAGGGGTTGGTGTCGTAATTGAGAAATTGAAGTTGATTTTTTTTATCATTACAGTGTTTGATTTCAGCATCTTCCAGTGGTAGTAGGTACAATGCTTGTTCTCTTTTGTTGGGACTCACAAAAATAGTTGGGAAAAAGGTTTAGGACATCTGCCTGGAAAAAATCCTAGCTTTTTTGTTATGCAACTTTCTGGTCACTTTCACATCTGTAAGCGTCTTGACAGGTTTGGGTAGTCTAAGTGGTACAGCTTGAATGCTTTGGGAAGAAGAATCTCAAATGCTGGCTACTGCTATTTTTTTTTCTCAATTAGCTTTTGTTTTGCATGGATCATTTTGGTGTTTCTGGTTTTGAACAAGGAAGGCACCCTTGATGATTTTCTGGACTTTTGAGTAATTTCTGCTGTTCGAAAGTTGTGATCAATTGAACATGGATTGGTCTTTGATTGTTCAAGAGATGAATTTGAACTTAGGGCTACGGGATTGTAATTACCTCGGCATTCAACTCTTTTGTGTAACTCTGGGTCCTTTTTGACAAATAAAAACTATTCCGTGCATTTTAATAGAACTCCCTGATCAAGCTTCTAATACCAAGCCAAACTCTTTTGTGTAACTTTGGGTCCTTTTTGACAAATAAAAACTATTCCATACATTTTAATATAACTCCTTGATCAATGCTTCTAATACCAAGCGAAACATACTAACTGTAATAGAGGGTTTTACATTCTTTGAGTCTAAAATTGTGAGACTATCTGATAAGTGTTGGCTCTTTATTTCAACTGTTAACAGAGGAAGCCACATAATGGAAATTGATTTAAATTTGTATTAGCTTTTCTTCTAAATTTTTACATTCCTTGAGTCTACAGTGTGAGACTATCTGGTCAATATTGGCACTTTATTTGAATTGTTAACAGAATAGAAATTAATTTAAACTTGTATCAATTTTTTTTTATTAATTTTGATTTCTATGTTACATATCCTTCTGATCATTTTTGACCTAGCACTTTGTAACATTGATATGACAAAATAGAAACGAGGAATTTGAGTAGTTAACTCTTAAATTCACTTTGTTGAACTACATAATAACACATTTATAGGACAAAGTTCCATGTTTTATACTATGGGGTGTGTCTTAACAAGTGTTGTACCATGTAAACAAGTTATATCTGCTAGCAAATCCCACCATTATAACACAATGACAAAATTGAAGTTCCACCCAGGTTTGATCTTAAGGTGCACCACCTAATGATCTTGACATGGTAAAACCTCATTAAACCTTTGAAAAAGGCTTGATCATCAAGGATGTATGTAGAACCTATAAGATTGTTAGATCACATGCACACCAGGATCTTATTGCAAAAGAAGACAACAGTTGCAATTGCAAGCTTGAAACAAAAGAGAAAGAAGAGATAATGAGAGAGCAAGGAGACTGATTTGTATTGAATTACATTGATTGCCATGAGTACACATTTATAACACTTTAGGAGAGAGGGATTGTGCACTAGGTTGTGGTTTCTTGTGCATGCACATATAAAACCAAAAATAAATCCTACCTTAGTTTCAATTAAGTAGACCAAAATCAGAGTTAGCTAGCCATAAATGAAGTTAAGTGGCCATAAATAGAGTTATCCATGAGGCATACACAAGTGAGAACTCATGCATGTAACCCATGCAAACAAAACTAGAGTGTCATGCAACTCCAAAAATATTATTGAACTCGAACTGGAGTCCTAAGAAGAATTGTGTATTTGTTTAGGAGTTAAATATAGTAATGCAAGTGTGGTTTTGATGTAATGCCACCACCAAATGTCATCATGTATGCCAACACTCATTGAAAATTGACCTTCTATAAAGAGACCACCTACTAAAAATAGACATGCTATAAATAACATTCCTCATAAATAGTGGAAAAATGTGCATGTACTCCACCCCACCCCCCTTCTCCCTCCCCCTCCAAAAAAAAGAGCACAATTGGGGTGTCTACAATAAACAAGTCCCATCAATTTGTAGGCATGTTAGGTTCCCATGTACAAAACAACCATGCAAAACAAATTATGACAAAATATAAGGTAAAGAGACAAAACTTAGTGGGAAGAAAACCCCACAACATAATACTGTTAGGTCCATATAATATTAGTGTAGCCCCTTATTATTGTTAGTGTAGCCCCTTTATTGTTATTGTTGTACCCCTGTAACCACCATATTGTTATTATTGTGCCCTTACATTATTATTGTTAGGTCGGCTAGGATTATATTGTGACCCAATGGACTCCTATGTATAGAAAAGAGGTTTTGTCATTTGTATCATCCAAGAATTGTTCATTTATGTAATGTAAAGGAGGTTTCCCCCTCTAAGTGGCTTATTTCTAAGGCATTGATCTCTCTTTTCTTCTATTTTTGGAGTTGGTTTCATAACATTTGGTATCAGAGCTTTGGATTCTAGGGTTTCGCTGCCCCAAACAAGTCATCGTGGGATTTTCGCTATAACTGTTTTTCTACGAAAGGTTCATAAGCTAAAATTTTTAACACGCAAAGCCGAAATCCCGAGGAACGTCGTGTAAAAATTTTAGATCTTGGTTCGCAATATTTTCGGAGATATGATCCGTGGAAGCTAGGGTTTTTGCAGGCTCCCGAATTTAATCTAAACGAGGTGACCTTGGAAAAATCGCCATAACTCTCTCTCTGAGTATCGGATTGAAATTCTGTAAAAAGTGGACGAAAGTACACGAGCTGTAGTTTTCTTTGTATCAATTTCAGAATCGAAGGTGGACACAGTGACACGTGGCACGCCGTAGGAGTTCGCTCTACTGAATTATTCCATAATTAGGTCATTGTGGGAGATTGGGCATAACTTTTCCTTGAAGCATCCAAATCAGGTCAGACCTGTGGCATTCGAAAGAGGCTTCAGAGGGCTACTAGAGGACCAAATTTGAGATATTGAAGATCTGAAATCACATAGATAATTTAGTTTCAATATCGAGCTCCTCAAAAGCAAGAAAAATGTGTGTATTTTTTAAACAAGTTTGCATAACATTTGTTTGAAAAATCAGTTTGAAGTGATTCCAAGGGCATATTGAAGCATACATATCAATATTGAGTTATATAATTCCTCCCAAAAATAATTCCATACCCATTAAGCCCTCAAAAAGCTATACTATGACGAGGAAGAATTGCAATGTGATATATCAAAATTATGGTACCAAGTACAATAAATTTCGATCTTACCAAGAGCAACAAAAAATAACATAGATAGTTTAAAAGCATACATTGAGGCTAAGTTGGATGGTTTGAAGGATAAAATGAAAGCTAATATGGACGATAAAGTAGTGGAAGATCACATCGAGTATCAACAGCAAGTTCTCCAACTCTCAAAGGATAACCTAACTTTGGTGCATAATAGAATGAAACCACAAGAAGATCAATATTGTAGTGAAAGAAGTTCTGAAGCAGTCACGGAAACAAGAACTCGAAAAATACGAAATCAATCAATTTCAAAGTATCTCAGCAATTGGAAAAAATTGTCTGCTGAAGATTCCACATGGGAGGATGTGAATTTTATACATAAGCATTTAGAAATAATCAAGCATTGAGGACAACACTTGTTTGAAGGAGAGAGGCATGTTAGGTCCCTATAATATTAGTGTAGCCTCCTTATTGTTATTGTTGTACCCCTGTAACCCCCATATTGTTATTATTGTGCCCTTACATTAATATTGTTAGGTCGGCTAGGATTATATTGTGACCCCATGGACTCCTATATATAGAAAGGATGTTTTTTCATTTGTATCATCCAAGAATTGTTCATTTATGTAATGTAAAGGAGGTTGTCCCCCTTGAAGTGGCTTATTTCTAAGGCGTTTATCTCTTTTCTTCTATTGTTGGAGCTAGTTTCATAACAAATACAATGCTGAAAAAAGATAATGATAACAATATCAACTGTGATGTAGTTGTATCCTTTACCCCCATGTATTAGGTAAGGAAGAAATAACAATCAAATCATGGTCCTTATCTTAATTTTCCGATGGCTTATCTTTAGTCTTTTTCTGAACATTATTCAGTACGTAATCTTCAAGATCATTTTGCTAAAGAGCTTGTGCCATAAGATTGATAGTCTTCCATGAATGAATTTTTTAGATGAAATCCTCTATTACAATAGTTGCAATTTGTTCTCTCTTTCTTTTATTTTCTTGCATTGGAGTTAGAAGACTCCTCAATGGATTTGGGCGTTTTTCATTGATTAGGTTCCTTCAACTTGTCTTCATTGTGTGACTTGTTTCTTTCATGTGCTGCAAGTGCATAGGCTTTGGATTCTTGAAAGCACCCATATTTATGAACTTCTCTTTCTCATGTATGAGTGATTTAATTAAGTCATCTAAAAATGCATATTCTAAGCTTTTCCCACGGATAACTTTGTAGTATGAAGGAAAAAACAATGACCATGTATTCAAGACCCAACTTTGAGAGAATAGAGAAGATTAGCTGCTACTCTTTCTTATCAATTCCACAGGTTTCACTTGTTACAACAAAGATTTGAACTTTGTGAAGAAGTATTGTAGGGTGTAAAAACTATATGGGCTCAATGAGATGAGCTCATTCTCCAGTTGGTGTTTGTTAGAAAATAAAAAAGGCATAAATATTTTCTTATGTTGATAATTACTTGTGATATTCTTGTATTTTTATTGTCTTCTCTTTATGTTTTTATTTCATCTTAGTTTCATCAAGAAATTATCAAAACAAAACATGAAGATCAACAACACCAGATGTAGGCACTCAACAAGGTAAAAAACTCCTCTCTAGGGGAAAACCTAGTCAAACTCTTCCACTAATCAAATTGAGATGGACCAAGACCTTAGACCTAACCAAAAGACCTTCCTCCTCCACCAATTTAGCTTTCCAATAGGATTCAACAAATTCAATGGTCTCTTCTTTTCCAGCAACTACAACCCAACAACAACCCAAAATTTTGACCCCTAGCTACTCCAGAATTTCGGCCCAACAACAATCTAGAATTTTGCCCCCAGCTACTACAAAATTTCGGCCCAACAACAATCCAGAATTTTGACCCCCAGCTATTCCAGAATTTTGGCCCAACAATAATCCAATAACTTCACACATGTGAGACAAGGAGAGAGAAATTCGAATTCTTTTTGCTTGACAAAACCCTCCTTCTTCTTCGCTAGGGTTTTCTTCCACTTCCTTGAACTTCACACCATTTTTCTTCCTCCAACAACTATAGATCAAACTTCTTGAGTTGATGCTCCAAATGAGGTCAAATTATCGCCTTTATATAGTATTTGTGTGAGGTTGAATTCCTTTCATGATGCCGACTTGTCCTTCTTTGAGGCTGACTTGGTGGAGGAGGCCTAAATGACCTATTTTACATAAAAATAAATTTCTTTCTTGATTGAAAAAGCCCAAGAAGGGTCTTTTACAATATGACATAGACAAGGACAATTGATATAAACCCTTAGAATCTTACAATGGAGGCTTTGACCTAAGAACCATTGACCTAAGCATGAAACCCATGCTTTAATAAGTCAATTTATTTTATAATAAAATTTCTTTTTCTTTCTTTTGAAAAATACATGTTGGCATTATAATGTAATATGTTGTCCTTGATGGAAACCTACTCGATGAAGTTGTATTTGATGGAAACCTACTTGATGAGTTTCCTTTTGATAGCAACCTATTTGTTAAAGATGTAAAAATGATGTATCTACAGGTCAGTTCAGATGTGGTAGAAAAAGAATTCCAGACAGTGCCAGAGAAATAAAAAAGGTAATATTTCACAATGTATACACAGGTTTGATGAAGGAAACCTACGTACATACGCAGGTTTGATGAAGGAAACCCACATATACATCCAGAATTAGTATATTTGCAGTTTTTATGAAGAGAAGTTGTGTATGTTAGTCATCAGTAATTTTTACCTAGGTAGATGACTAAATGATTGCCCTGGATTTCTAGAAACAAAGTTCATGAACATTGTGAGTTCTAGAAATCTCACTGCCTTCATCATCCTTAAGATAATTGTTTCACTATTTCATCATCCCATCATGTCTCTATTGTGTCACCTTTGACCTCAAGACTCTATTTTTGTTTTGGCCTAAAAACCCCTCAACTACTACCTAAGGCCACCACGCAGCCATCTCTCCTACCTCTCCAGAAATGCCCCAAGCATTGATGGTCTCAAGACTGTCTCTGTAGGCTCTTTAGATAAATAAAATACATTGGATTTTGGATCTTCAATACATCAGTCTATCAAAACTCTGTTTTACCCTAAAGATTCCAAAGTCGAAGTTTTTAGTCCAAAGCCAAGTCCAAGGAACCTTCCACTAGGTCACCTAGGGTTTCACAGGTCATAGGGTGGTTTTGGTGTCCTAAAAATCTCTGCTTTTCCTGTGTAAAGAGACTGCATGCAAAGAAGAAAAGGAACAAATGAATCTGTCTAAAATTGATCAAAGGGTCATTCAAGAAAGGCTTCCTTGGGCTAAAGCACAAATTTTGCAAGGGACAGATGCCCTTGCTCACATTTCTGCAAAAAGGATCAAGATGGCCATCAGCCTAGCAAGAGGTAAGGTAATAGGGTGAAATCATCACAATAAGATATCCACAACAAAGAAAAAGGCAGTAGGCCTATTTTTAAAGACAAATCAAGGTTTTTATGGTTGATTGACAAGACAGTGTACTAGGCAAAGAACCATCACAAGGACCACAAGGACAAAAGGCACCTCAACACAACAAAGTACTCATTGAAGATTTTCAGAAGTCATGAGTGAATAAGGGAAAAAGGTGAGGTGAACTGAACATAAATGAATGAACTTGAAAGGGCTATAGAGAACTTAGAAGACAACACTGTTTACTTTTCTCTAAACAACCCTAAAACCTAAGAGTTTGGGAAGATGGATCAAAAAGGTCAAGTAAAGATGATAAGTCCTCCTTCATAAACAAGCAGATGGCATTCAAAGGACATTCAAGGTACCCTCTAGGGTTTGTCAAAACAACATTACTTCATTGCACCAAAGGGAGAAAGTGGTAAAGGGTATCAGTATAAGAGACTGAGTTTCCAAATGGAGTCAGAGGATCTTCAAAATGATCAAAAGAAAGGCAAGCACGAGGTGAAATGCTCAAGGAGGAAATTATGCTAAACATGAGGTTACTGTTCAGAAAATGAGGTATCAAACTCCAAAAAGGCACTAAGGGATCAAAGGAAAATATACTATAGGCACCTGCAGAAAATTAGAAGTGGTCAAGTGAAACCATGGCATGGTATAATTTGTTTAAATTATGTGGAAAAATAGGTATGTTCCTGCCTGAAAAATCAGTAAGGAGATAAGGGACATGTTTAGGTCACCTACATTAAAAAATTCCAAAAGAGGATAAAAACTGTGTTTTCAATTTGTCAACAACATGCCTAAAGCAGTTTGAATAAATGCCCAGGTTTTCAAAGGTAAAAGAGATGAAAGAGGCCTTTACACCCCCCTCAGCCAACCATCACCACACCGAAGAAAAAGTACCTTGAAGAGAACATCCAAAAATCTTGCAAAAGATAAATTTATTGGTCAAATGACAAGAAGGGGTTGAAGACATAGTAAAGTGGGTTTTAAACTTTGATTTATTTCTCTCAAAGAGTATAAAGGTATTTTCATTTTCATTTCAAATTCACTTAGCCCTTGGAAGAGAGAAAACACGCTTAAGGAAGAAGAACATAGGTTTTCTGGTCATTTTTGGTAAAATTTCCCGGCGCTGCGCGTAGGCAGTGGCACTGCGCAAAGAACCTTTGGTGCTGTGCACGGGGGAGGAAAGATAGTGTTAAACAACACTGCGCTGCACACAGACGGACCGGCGTTGCGTACACGCCTAGGTCAAAGCCTAAGCTGCCCACAGAAACGGGCGCTACGCGTAGGGGAGGAATTTACAACCCATGCAGAGGCCCTAGTCGCCCACAGAACGGGCGATGTGCGTAGGGGAGGACCCGATAGCCCTTGCAGAGGCCCAAGTTGCCCACAGTCTTCAGGCGCTACACACAGGCCTGCACGAAAGCCCGACTCGTCGGTGCTGCGCACAAGGGCACCCGACCTGCCCGACGCTGCACACAGAGGCGTGCAGAGGGCACGACTTAAACGACCAGTCGAGTTGCGCTGTGCATAGGAGAATTTTGGCCAGAGCTACCAAAAATTGGTCAAAATCAGTCTTTTCCTCCTCAAATTTGCCCCAAGCTCCTACACAAGTTAAAAAAGGTTGGTGGTCACTTTTTCTTTGCCCTCCAAGTGTTCTTTTTGCATCCATAATCAAAGAAGAGTAACAAGAACCTAAATGGCTTAAAAAACCCTAATCTTCATGGAAAACAATCATTTAACCTTCTAAGGCATAATTTACCAGTTGGAGAGTGGTCATTGGTGTAAACACACTCAGTACAAGCTAGGCATCCTTTAAAACTCTGAAAGCATTCCTAAACTTACTTCCATTTTTCCCCCATTTGTTAAAATTTTCCCTCACCATCACTCATTTTTCCTCCCTAGACCTAAAGCTCTCACAAGCTAAAAGCCAATTTGTTCAAGGACACAATCAATCACTATGTCCGGAGATGAGATAAGTACCAGTAGTGATGAAGGCCAAAACACAAGGGAGGAATAATTAATAGGTTTGAGCCCTTGGATACAATTCAAATCACCTCTTCTCCCATGATCCTTGCATGTTTCCAAGATGTTGGATGCTATCAGTTCCATGAGAGGGTTAAACAAGTCCAAAACCACATAGATTTGACTAGGTTGTTCATTCTCTGCCAACAAAACAAGCAAGTCAACCTAGCAGGAGTAAATTTCGAGCTATCATCCAGATCCATTGCTAGGGCCACAGGGATACCAGATGTGGGTGAGAGATGGTTCAAGAGGGAGAAATTGGCTTTAAGCTACTATGAGCCCTTCCTCAAACCTAGGTATCAACATGGCTGCAAGACTTTTTCCCCTTCTCTCACCTTCTAGAGAGATATACACCACTAATGAGGGAGATCATCAAGTACTTCAATTGTGATGGGAGGTACTCCAGGTTTATTCATATCACATAAGGCTACTATTTCATTTCACCAGGGTTAAATTGCTAAACCTACCATACTATCTCTATCGGAGCATTGAAAAAATGGCTTCAATGGTCAAGAAAAGGAGTTATTCCCACCAAATGCAAAGCCTTTTTCACCACTCTTTGGTTAAAATGATTGTTTTACACCAGCTAGAGCAGCAGGGGATCCCTTGGGAATTTTTTATCTCACATGATATATTTGCAAATCCCCAAGCCTTCATTCAACAAAATTCGCCTTCCACTTCACACCCACTTACCTCCACTCCTCCATCACCCCCCAGAGATCATGTTCCATCACCTCCACCCATGCCTTCTCCACAAAGAAACTCACCTCTTTCTCCTTCTCCTGAAGCATCAAATGAGGAAAACAATGATAATGAAACAAGTCAAGAGGAGGCAGAGAAGAAAGAAATGTAAGACAATGAAGTTAGTAATGATGATGATGAGTCTGAGGAGCAAGAAAACAATGATGCCCTTGACATTGATGGGAAAGAAAGCAGACTTGAGGCACAAAGCATGGAAGAGGACAGTGAGGTAGAAAGTAAAGGCAGAGAAGACAGTCAAGAGGATCATAGTCACAATGAGGATGAAATGAAGATTCAAAATGGCAGTGATGTTGAAATGGATACACCACAAACTGATGACCAAGCTAAATAACAAAACAAAGATATGGAGGTTGATGACAAGTCATTAAATGTTGAAGTAAACTTGCCAAGTGACCATGAGAACAAAATAGAGCTCAAAAATGACCTTGACTGTCATGACAACAGTCATGACAGTCAATATGACAGTGGTAAAAATCAGAGTGTTGAATGTAGCAGTGAGGCTCACAACTCTCCCAATGAACAAGATGATGATGCACAAAGTGATGGGATACCTAGTAGTGAAGGTGAGATGGAAGAGGAGGCTACACACATCAGTCCAACATGTGAGAAAGAAGGCTTTCCAACAGATAATCACATTCATGACAAGGACCCTAGAGCAGAAATCATTAGACCTTTTGATTTCTCATACCACAGGGGGAAGAGGGATGAGTTTGCTGCCTCAAAAAGGTAAGGGGCCATCTCTTCTCCAGCTATCAAACCATTGGACAAAGGTAAGGAAAAAATGAATGAAAATGTTGAGGATCAACATGGTAAAGAAAGAGAATTTGAACTTATACATATTGATAGTGAGGAAGAAGAGAAAATCTCCAGTTTGCTCCTCCAAAGTAAGAATGCCCAAATAAGAGATCTTCAGGTAGAGTTGGAAAGAGCCAAGTACAAATATGATGTCTTAGATTGGGAGAACCGGAAAAGGAGTGCACACATGGAAATTTATGAGGTAAGGGAACTCAGGGTCCGGAGACAAGCCATAAGGGCAGAGGTGCAATTATAAGAGTATAAGAGGACTCATCCAGAGAGTGAAGAAGAAGAAGAAGAACAACCTAGAAGGAGGCCAAGGACCATTGGGCTGAGAAAAGCCTTGGCCATAGAGAGGGAGGAAGAATCTGCCCTAGCTAAGCAAATTCCTATCAGTGAGATACTTGAAAGAGACGTAGAGTTTGATAGGGAGCCTTGGCTTGAGAGGGCCAATATACATTTAGAAGATAAGTTGGAGAAGGCAAACAAGGCCCTTGAGCTCCAAAGGAAGATGGCCAAACACTATGCCCTTAGAAACCAAATTGCTAGGGCAAAGCTCAAGAAGGCATTGCTTGAAAATAAAACACTAAAGGAGGCAAAAGGCCATGAAAGCATTGGAGTTCTAGTTGAAGCTTCCCTATAGGTGTCCAAGACCTCTCGAGGGACCACTCCACAAATTTTGGGCAAATTTGAACAAGATTTTGTTTTTTAGTATTTTTGAGGCCTCTATGCACAGTACCCTTGGCGCTGTGCACACAGCTCATGCATCCTTAGCTTGAAAAATTGACATTTTTGGATTCCTCTAATCATCAGCAATCTGCTCACAAAATTTCAGACCATTTGGAGCAGTTTTGACCCCCCAAAAGGTCAAAAAACAACTAAATTTTGACCATTCTGCCTCATTTTCAGGCAAGGTGCTGTGCATAGAGAAGTATTGGGAGAATGGATTTTTGGATAGGCTAATGGAACTCATTCAAAAAACCAAAGATAGATCTGGAAAGCCAACTTGACAAGCTTTCCAACAAGCCATCACGGAGGAAAATCCGACATCGAGAAGGGGTCCAAAACTTAGTCACAAAGACCCTATTTTCTGCTACAGTGGCGCTGCGCAAATAGACTGTCCAAGTGTGTTTTGGACGAAAAGTCAACAAAACACACTAATTTATTGCAAAATGATATTTTTGAGTTTTTTGAGGCAAAACACTCTAGAATTAGGTGCAAATAGTTATTATGGCGTTTATTTCTTAGGATATTATGTGCCTTGGGCCTTGCATGGTCTCTTGGCCATAAATGACATTTTCCTACCTTATTTAGGGTTTTTTCCCTCTCTTGCTAAGATAAATAGAGCATGAGGGCTTAATTGTAAATGTTGTCTCTTGATGAACTTGGAGAGCAATACATGGTTTTTATGAGTTTGGAGAAGAAATTGGTTTTATGAAGTTGATGAATGGCTTGCTTGGATTGATGATGGAGAAGCTTGTTTGCAGGATTCGTAAGCTTGGATAATGGTGATGTCTTCCTAATTTTTTTATGTTTTCTTGTTATCATTATGTTTCATTATTCTTAGTTGCTATAGAACATAAAAGTATAGGTTGAGAAATGCTCTTTGAAGCACCTTAGTCCTCCTGTTTGCTATGGCTTTGATGTTTTCCTCTGCTGGGTGTGTTTGAGGAATTCTTAACTGCTCCTCAAGCCTCTCCATGATTGTTTGTTTCAATTATAGATTAGTATGCTAGTTTACAAGTACGATTCACGATATGCCCTGCTTATTTGAAGCTATCCAAACTCTGTCTTGAAACCTTTCTTTGGAATATTGTCTCTTAGGTTAAGTCAAAGAGGTCTCGTTCGATATTGGCCTTTTTCCATGCTTATCAACTTGTTTCAGAGTTCTTTATAGCTTGATATATGATGTTTAGGAGTTCCATCTTCATAGATTGAGTTATTTGTGATCTTATATGTTTTCTCAAATTTTGAAGGTGAAGTTACTAAATTTATGAGCTCTTATGCTTTCTATGTTTCACTGGAATGTTAATCTTGGATATTTATTGGTTTAAAGTATTATCATAGAGTTAATGGTTTGCCCTAGCTCATGCTTAGTATCTTGTACTAATCATATTTAAGACCTCCTTGTTCATAGGTAAATGAAAAAGGATACTTCACTGCCCTTTGCCCTACCTTGTTTTTCCCAAACTTGATGCCCACTCTACCTCACACATTACCTTAAGGATCCATTAACCTTGTTAGATTGGCCCTGCAACACACTCTGATTCGTCATTGAGACACTCATGACTTTCATTGACTCCATAGCCCAATGATTCAAAGACCTCTCACTCTACCTATTCCACTTGATCATCTTACCCAACCAAAACAATCAACAAACCCTACTCTTAACAACTAGCTTAAAATCAACTACCTAAAGCAAACAAGAAAAATCATTTGCATCCAATAGAGAGATCCCTCTCTGAGTCCAGGAAGGCTAGGTCCTAGGACTCCAAAGACTAGTTCCATGTTACCCTGTCATTTGGTATACCAATCTGCCAAATCACGGGACCCTAACATCGTATACATGCAGGTACGAAGAAGCCAAGTCATGTATGTACTTAAACACTCACTTTTATAATACTAAGGGTCTTTACCATAGTATTAGCCCGCAATATTGAGTGCGATGTCGTCTATTTGATTTCGTCCAAGAATACCATCGACACTTGTGTGGTTTTGGCTCATGGTATTGGTAAAGGCTAAACCTATATAAGGAGAAGAAGATCATAGTGCAAATGAGTGCATGTGTTTGGGTATTGAATGAATACTTCACTCTGAAGTATATTTGCATGGAATGAGCTACAATTTATTGATAGATCTGAAATAATAATGCACCTATGAATACAATGATGGATCAGGATCTCTAGACCTGAAATGACTATGTATTTGCTTGATCTGTTTATGAAATTTTTAGATCTGTGATCTTGCGAATGTTTGTTGAAGTGAAGGGTAAGATCTGAGCTGATTATTTTTTCTGAAGAGTTGCGTAGTCCTGTAATGTTTGTAGATCTATACGTAGGTTCGTTTTTGTAAAAACGCCTATTTATGCAGGTTCAATTAAGCAAAAGTGCGTATGGGATCTAGGGTTTTGCTGTAGTATGCAGAAGGGAATTTTGGATCTATATTGCTGTATTACTGTTGTCTGTCAATGATGTCTCCATACAGATCTAGGTTTTTTGAATATTGTTATGCTTCTAGTTGATTATGTATAAATATGATCAGTAACTGGGTGATTGAATATGATGGATGTTACTGACTGAATAAGGGTTATGTAAATCTGACAAAGTATTCCTAAATGTCTCTGATCTGTTCTGAGTCGGATCAAATTCCTAAATTCAATATATAGATCTATATGCAGGTTCGTCCACCAGAAAGCGCATATATATGTAGGTTGTAGTAAGTGAAGTAGCATATACATTTTGTTTTATGAATGATTAGGGTTGCAGTTGATTCAATGTGTTGATGTAGTGGTCTGGTTTCAGTTTTGATATTCTGGTTATAGTGATCTCACTATGAATTGAGTTGGTAATTGGATAAGTGAATGTTTTATTCAATGGTTGGTTCAGTATTCGAGTGATTGGTTGATTGATGATTCAGTTAATGGTTTGACACAGTTATGAGTTTCAATTTGATGTATGTCCTTTAGGTTTAAATGAGTGGAGTGGGTCCAGTCTGAAAATCTAATGAAAAGAGGCCTACAAGTTATGTTGTGTTGAAATTGTTGGATCTAGTGTGACAATTGATGAAACATGGTTTGCGGTGGTGCTGGGGGTTGGAGCCTTTAGTGAGGGGGTCATAACTCCCTTCCAGTAGTGGCTGGTAAACGAGAAGCAAGGGGTCGTAGCTCCCTTCCAGTGGTAGCTAGTAAACGATATCAGAGGGTTGGAGCTCCCTTCGAGTAGAAGTTGGAGAACGAGAGAAGGTTGCAACATTCTGCAAGTGGGTGCTTGTGTGCTGGTATGAGTCTGTGCTAGTACAAGATTGTAAGCAGTTTTCTTATAAGAAATATTGAAGACAAAGACGACAATAGCGGTGGTTTTCTCCTGAATTGGGTTTCCACCTTAAATCCCAGTGTTCATGTGTGTTGCTTATGTGTGATGATTTATTTTATTCTTACTGCACATGCTTACTGCTTACTAAACATTTGATGAATGAATGACGCACTGATCCAAGTAATTATTTATCTGCATAATAAGATCTCTGGACATACAGAAGTTTCATTAAATATAGCCGTGTGTATACACTAGTTGGGTTCATTAAAGTCCCGTATAGAAATCAGTAAAGAAAAGTAAAAAGTTTATAGTAAGTTATAAATACCGATTCACCCCTGCCCCCTCATCCCCCTCAGTGTTTTTCCCAACAATTGGTATCAGAGCAGGTCCTTCTATAGAAGCTTGATTTCTTGAAGGAGATTCGTCTTAATGGGAAGGAAGAAAAATAAGAAGACTAATTAAAGAAAGAAGATATCTCAGAAAAAAATGCAGCAGAAAATGAAGATGAAACATGTATTGATTTTTGTTCTTGTGATTCACTTCCTTGTGCATCCAATGTTGAAGATAGTGAATACGAAAGTAAAAGTAATGTTATGGATCTAGAAGCAGAAATTGCTAATCTCAAGAATGAAGTTGAAAATCAACAGATTCTTTTTAATGAAAGGGAATATATCTTCAAAGATATGATTTCTAGATTGAATGAACTGTTATAAGAAATAAAGTCAATTGAGCAACTAAACAAAGAACAGATAGATCAGTATCAAAAGCTACAGAATGAAGTATCCAATCACAATGAAGGACTTGACGCAGAAATCATCTCTCTCAAAGAAGATCTGGAAAAATCAAATAAAAAGAATGAAAAACTTCTACAAACATTTGAAGAACAAGAAAATGGGTTGAAAGAAGAGATTCTAAAATTGAATGAACAAGTAGAAGAAGGAAGAAGGGTCGAAGAAAGTATGAAGAACCAGTGTCAAAGATTAGAAGTTGAGGTAAACATTTTAAAAGGAAAATTAGAAGAAAAGGATAAACACTTGAGGTTTCAAGATAATACTAAGATTTTGGATAATATTCTTAGTAGTAAAAGGTCTCATTTTATTAAATTTGGTCTTGGTTTTCATGAAACTATTAAAGGAGAATCTAGTTCATAAGAAAATGCTAAAGATTCAAAGGATATCAATGCAAAACCTGAAGTGTTTAAAGAGACAAAAGTTCAACCGGCAATCATGAATTCTCAAAGGAAATCATTCGCTCGTAACTATATAAGTAACAATCGATTTTATCCTTTGATCAATAATGTTGAATTCTTTGTATGTCATAATTATGGGCATGTTGCAGCCAATTGCAGAAGCAGATTGTTTCAATCGCAGACAAATAGACTCTACACAGAAAGGTCGACAACTCCCAGGTACTTAGGTTTCTTTAAGGGTTATTGTTTTTCATGCAACAAATCTAGACATAAAGCTATTGATTGCAATAGAAGGAACATGAGTAAAACTTATTATGATACCTTTGCTCCCTTTTCTGGTCACATAAGATGTTATGCTTGTAACAATTTGGGGCATGTAGAAAAGGAATGCAGGAACATATTAATGAATCATCAAAGACATCATGGGAGTCAAACAAATGATATTGTAAGGCCAAAGAAAGTTGGATTCACCAATTTTAATGTTAACAAACATAAAGAAGAAGAGATAAGATGTGGTCTTGCTCTTTGTGCAATTAAATATAAGGATGAATGGTACGTCGAAAACGGATGTTTTCATCACATGACTGGTGATAAGAGTAAGATGGGGTCTCTCAAGAAAAATCAAGATGGTAAGGTTATTATTTCAAAAGATGCTCCAAAAAATATTTTGGGAAAAGGTAGAGCCATAATTAACAAAAATAGAAGGGAAATTTATACCTTATTAGTTCAAGTCCTAAAACAAAACGTATTTAGTGTAGGTCAAATGGATGATAAAGGAAATATAATTGTGTTCACTTCAACCAAATCCAAGGTTATGGACGAAGAAATTGGAGAAGTCATAGAAAGGGGATATAGAAACACTGATAAATTATGTGTTTAAATCTGACCTCTCTCGGATGTGTGGAGGATTCAGACTCAGACTGAAAGAAGACAATGCCCATTGGAGTCCATCATTCTTGAAAGAATAATATCATCAACTGCAATGTATAAAGGATGGTTTGGTAATTCTGATTATTTATATTTCTGACAGTGCATCTGATGTGACAATAGAAGACAAGTAAGAATGTATAAGTCTAGGGGGATATGGAATTGTGAAATTTTATGTATTTCACTTTCTGTACACAGGTTTCATAAACTAAAGTCACGTATACTCGCAAGTTCCATTGGATACAGTTGCGTATGTTTTTCTCTGATAGAAAAACAGTGAGTTCATCTTAAGAACATATTTCTGATATGTTGTTGTCAGTTATGTTTTAATTTTCTTGGTTGGATGTTGATGATTATAAACTGCTGATATGATGAAGGATTTGGTATGGTCAGTCTTGACTATGAACAAGAAGCACAGGTTTAAGGGAGCATTAGCCTAACTACTAATGTTGCATTGTTGGCATTGTGTTTGGTTATTCTTTAATTCTTGTGATGCTCATGTTCGAATGATGTTGTCATGATACATGGATTGCTTATGATGAGATTATGGGTGAGCCCTGATCGCTTTTTGCAAAAGATTATATTTTTTTTCACACGTGGATTTGATGCAAGTCTAATGATTCACATTTGAGGACAGAACATGCAGATCTTGTTGCTGATGACTTTTGTCATGAATGAGGCCTATTGTACTCGATTCCTACACATGTTACATCGTGATTATGAAATAAATATAAAACATGAAGACCTTGGTGATAAAAGATCAAATGGATGATTGGTTGATACATATTGATTATCGATGAAGTAGTTCTGGTATGGTAATTCTTCTTGGCAAGAATGTGATGTTGCTGCAAAGATCCTAAAGACTTGGTTATTGATGTGCTTATGCTACAACTGTTGGATGATACTTGAAGACACAACTACATTGTCTTATCTTTATTCTCTCATATATTGTTGATACAAGTGTACTGTGTATGGTGTTTTATCATGCTATATGATGTCTCACTACTCTATCCTATTTCATGATGATTCCCACATATGTTTCTTCAAAGGGAAAATGGCAAGTTCACCTTGATGAAGACAAGAATTTGAGTTGATAGCTGATTTATATGAAAAGATATTATGATGTTGAAATTGTAGACTCGGTCATAGGTTAATGATATTGAACTTTACACATGTTTTTTTATTGACATACATGGTTTGGCACTGATGGGTACAACTTCGGTTCTGGTTTTCAAGCTGCATTTTCTTATTTGATATCTATTTGCTTGATAAAGGTGCTTTGATGAGTTGGTTGTTGAAATTTTCTTAGGATGCACAGGTTTAGGGGGAACATTAGCCTTGCTGAGAATAATGCATTTGTTGGCATTATGTTGGTTTTTGAATTATGATCTCTCTCTTGAGGTCTTTTCGTCTTGGTTATAAAAAGTCATATTTTTTATTTGATGAAAAGGTCATGTTGAGACCTCTGATATAAAATTTTTATATTCAATCATGTAAGGACTTGATTGAATTTGTAAACCCACTTGGTTGGGTAGTTGACTCAAATGTGTAATTCCACTTGGTTGGATAATTGATGTAAGTATGAGTCCTTGGTGATAGGAATGGTCATACTCAGTTGAGTTAGAGTCATGTGCTTCATTAAAAAATATGTTTGAAGATTCAGCATGAAATCAGGAGGAACATGGTCAATACAATGCACATCAGATCTGCAGAGCTCTTCTTTCTACAAGGAAAGAGAAACCTTGTTTTGGTATTGATCTGCCCTTTTCCCATGATGTCAAAGGGGGAGAGTAAATTGGTGTTTGAATAATGTTTATTATTGATGTATCTATCAGTAGTGGTGATCAAACACCAACATGGTTGCCATCAAGTCCAAAGGGGAAAATTGTTGGCATTATGATGTAATATGTTGTCCTTGATGGAAACCTACTCGATGAAGTTGTCCTTGATGGAAACCTACTTGATGAGTTGCCTTTTGATAGCAACCTATTTGTTAAAGATGTAAAAATGATGTATCTACAGGTCAATTCATATGTGGTAGAAAAAGGAATTCTAGATAGTGCCAAAGAAACAAAAAAAGAAATATTTCACAATGTATACGTAGGTTTGATGAAGGCAACCCGCGTAAATATGTAGGTTTGATGAAGGAAACCCACGTATACTTCTAAAATTAGTATATACGCAGTTTTGATGAAGAGAAGTCACATATATACGCGGGTATGAAGAAGCCAAGTTGCGTATGTACTTACACACTCACTTTTATAATACCAAGGGTCTTTACCATGTTATTAGCTCGCAATATTGAGTGCGGTGTCATTTATTTGATTTCGTCCAAGAATACCATCGACATTTGTGTGGTTTTGGCTCATGGTATTGGTAAAGGCTAAACCTATATAAGGAGAGGAATATCATAGTGAAAAGGAGTGCATGTGTTTGGGTATTGAATGAATACTTCACTCTGAAGTATATCTGCATGGAATGGGCTATAGTTTATTGATAGATCTGAAATAATAATGCACCTATGAATACAATGATGGATCAAGATCTCTAGACCTGAAATGACTATGTATTTTTTTGATTTGTCTATGAAATGTTTAGATATGTGATCTGGCGAATGTTTGTTGAAATGAAGGGTAAAATCTGAGCTGATTATTTGTTCTGAAGAGTTGCGTAGTCCTGTAATGTTTGCAGATCTATACGTATGTTTGTCTCTGTAAAAGTGAGTATATACGCAGGTTCAGTTAAGCAAAAGTGTGTATGGGATCTAAGGTTTTGCTAAAGTATGCGGAAGGAAATTTCTGATCTGTCTTGCTGTTTTACTATTGTTTGTCAATGATGTCTTAATACAGATCTGAGTTGTTTGAATATTGTTTATGCTGCTCGTTGATTATGTATAAATATGATCAGTAACTGGGTGATTGAATATGATGGATGTTGGTGACCCAATAAGGGTTCTGTAAATCTGAAAAAGTATGCCTAAATTTCTCTGAGCCAAGCCATTACCTTAAGGGTAATAAGTCGTAGAGTGACCAAGGGTGATATTATAATTATTGCAAAAACTTACCAACTTCTTTGACTTGAAGGCCTGAGCATTGATAGTGATGTTCTTCATTGGAAAACCAAACCGTTATAGAATGTTATTTTCCAAAAAATGTATGATTATTGAATCTGTGGCTTGTCTTGTAGGGAATGCTTCAATCCACTTTGTAAAATAATCAGTGGTTGTTAGGATCCACCGATGTTGGCCTGAAGATGCAGAGTGTATTTCACCAATAAAATACAACCCCCACTGTTGGAAAGGAGCTTCTACAAATATGGGTTTCAAAGGTAATGGGAACAACTTCCTCTTTCCATCAAAGATTTGACATTCATGACAAGGATCGACCTTTTTATACACATATTTGAACATTTAAGGCCAATAAAATCATGCTCTGAGTATCTTATTCACTGTTTCTTTCCAATAATGATGACCCCCATAGTCACCTTTATGAAACTCTTCAATCACTTTCTCAGCTTCATCCTCTAGTAGGCAGTTAAGAACTATTCCACTTGTTTCTCTCCAATACAAACTTCTGTTCAAGATGCAGTACCTCACAGATTTCAGTGTAACAAATCTGGATTTTGACTTTGTTAATTCAAGAGGAGCTCTATGATGTTGTAAAACAAAAATGACATCTTTATACCAATCTGACATAGTGAAATTTTCCTCAACATACACTCTTCATTTGCAATCACATTTGAAATTTCTGCTATAAAATTCATGTCTAGATAGTTAAAATTTGATTGAGTCATCAACTTTGCTAATCCTTGTCCTTTCACCAATTTTTTAGGTTTGATATCCAAATCATATTGCAGCAAAGTGGAAATCCAATTACTCCTCTTACCATCTAGATCAACTTGGGCTAATATATCCTTTACTACAACATTAGGTACAAAAGCAACAATCTGTGAATGAATGACATAAAATCTAAAATCTTTGAGTGCCTTCACCAAAGCATAAGCTTGCTTCTCCATAATGTTGTACTTCAATTCAGAATTTCCAAGTGTCCTACTAAAAAAAGAAATAGGTTGTTCATTATCTTGTTGTTTTCTATGCAACAATACTTCTGCAATTGTATGTTTCGAAGAAAAAGTACAAACCATAAATTCTTTTGAAAAATTAGGATTTATGAGCACTAGAGCTTGATTAAGATCCTTATTGATCTATTCAAAATAATTTTTAGCCTCTAGTTTCCACTTAATATCACAGTCCTTCCTAAGAATCTTGGTGATATGTTTCACAATTTATGCAAAATTAGGGATAAATCTTCTAACAAAATTGACCTTGCCTAAAAAATATTGGATTTATTTTATGTTTTTGTGCAAATCTATCTTCTAAATAGCAAAAACCCTACTTGGATCAATCTTAATCCCATCCTTTGATATTATATGACCCAATAACTTTCTGGTAGTCAAAGTAAATTTTTTTTTGGTGGGGTTTAGAGAAATACCAAATTTTCTGCATTTTTGAAGAATATTTCCAAGTGCTTGAGATGCTTTTCTTCCTTCTTTAAGAACACAGTGATGTCATCCAAATATACAACCATAGATTTGTCTTTTTCTTTTGCAAATGAAATATCCATTTCCCTTGGAAAGTTTGCTCTTGCATTATGTAATATTCCCAATTAGTCATGAACTAATTGGAATATTCTTTTTTGTTTTATTACTTTGTTTAAAGAATAAAATAGCAAAGGAGGTCCATAATACTCCTTAATAATGAATAAATCAATGCCAAATGTAAAATGGCTAAATCTTGGCTGCTAAATCAAGCACCCTTAGGTGTGAAAAGGGGCTGGACATTTTAACTGGGTCAATCTTGACCAAATCTACAACACTGTCATGGAGGAGTGGCCATCAATGAGGCACAACGCAGTTTTAGATGGAGATTCTTTGTGTGAAAGAAGTGATCTCATTGGAAGTGGTTTAGGGTTTGCAAGCTCTTAACTTATAAAAGGAAGAGGGTGGAAGCATTAGAAGGTTGTTGATGATTATCATATTTCTGAATATATTGTCTGTTTAGAAATATATCTTTCTCTTGCTGTTTAGCTGAGATTGAATATTGTTTAGCATTGGTTGTTCCTGTTTGGGAATCCCACCTCTTCCCATTGAGTAGCTCTTGGGAGAGTTTGTATTGCATTTTCCACTGTCTGGCTTAGGGCCAAGTTACTTCTTTCAACTACAATGCAGATACTGTTGAGGGTTTGCCTATTTTTGCAAGTTGCAACAAGTGGAGATTAGATCTTTCATATCTAGTCCATTTCAGTGCTTCTTTTCAGTGGAGGAGGTTTCTACTTCATTGGGAGGATTGTATTGAAGATATTGAGCGTCATTCTCAGATATTGGCATGTGGCAAACCACATTTTGATCCCTACAGTGCAATTTTACTTCTAGATCTGCGTTATTCCTGTAGGTACAATTGCAAGGTGTTTTGGCACACCATTTGGAGAGTTGGTTTTCAAGTGTTGGGAATCTGCCCTTCACTTTGGAGATCTCTTGAAGGGGATCATTTTATTGTTCATATCAGATTAGATCCACTTTCCATATCTGAACATTTCAGTAGATCTCCAGTCTTAGATCTCAGATCTACAACTTGTACATGGTGTATTGCTGAAAACCCCAATGGGATTCGTTAGAGGAGCCTATATAGTGTGTGGATCTGTCATAGATCTGACTTTTTATGCACTTATTTGCTCTAGATTTGAAGTGTAATCTATAGCTATTGCAGACCAATAAAATAACTTTGTAAGGCTTTTCCAATCTATATGTATGGTTGCAACACCTCATTTTGAGGATTTTATTTCTTTGGAGACTTGTATTTCCTGTTATGCATCTTATGGGCCATCTTTTACATCTATTTTTCTGCTGTAAATACAAATGATAGGTCTCTATATTGGCCTTCTACTTTGTCTATGATGATTTACATTATTTTTCTATCATTCTGCATTGTATTACTGCATTCCCCATTTGGGAATATTACAGTGGTATCAAAGCATCATCTTAGCACTATGGTGCGGGTGGTCGTGGGTTCGACCCCGATCCCCGCCATAGAATTTTGTTGCAATATATATATCGACTATAACCAAATTTTAAAAACTTTGGGTTATACGTAATGTGCCTCCACTGCTAGTTTAGCTGCTATCCACTAATTTGACCTGTCCGTCGGTTTAGATAGCTAGCCTCCAAATATAGTTAAGTCACCTCTTTGAAATTTGAAATATGTGAACCATGGCATGCCATGGGGGAGGGCACATGGCAGCCTCCGGCTAGGCCACGTGGCCCATCTCCATTGGCCTAAAATTCACCATATAAATAATAATCCACCATAGATAAAATTTCAAACTTAGGATTAGGAGGAAAAATTCAACTTCCCCAAGCAACATTGGAGAATCTAGTGATGACACTTGTCACAGTGTCATTGGCTGAAATCTAGATACTATTCCCTTAATATTCCTGAGGTGATGACTAGACTACCAAGTCATCAGTCTATCACTGTTCTGCACAATTTTTACATGTTTGGGAAAATGAACAAGAGACCATAACTTACTCATACAAACTCATATTTTTATGAAACGAGTTGCGTTGGAATCCTGGTGACGAACTCTATCCATTCTTTCTCGTTTGGATTATTTTTGAGCACTTTCATGTTTAGCTAAATACTGAGCCTCTGATCAATCAATGACCCTGAATAGTCATGTGGTAGAACACCTGCATCATAATCTCCTTGGTTTGTAAAACTCAAGTACACTCTCAATTCATTGGCCAAACAAGGAGAGGTATTCCCGGCATGCCCTTCTTGTGGGTATAATGCCAACTGGGGTATACTCTGCAAAGACCAATAAGGGGAGCAACATTCTTTGAAACTATTAAGATTGGGGAGCAACATATCAACCCTATGGGTAACATATAGGGAATACACCCTATTGTCTAGAATTGCCTCAACCCCAGGAGCCCTCTATCTCAATTCCTCGTCCTGGGAGCTCAACCAGGGAGGAAGAGCTGGCTTAGTGTCCTTGTTCAACTCTGCTCTCATCTGGTATCTGATGATTCATGTTCATACAAGACATAAAATCAAGTGTTGTGTTAGAATATACATAATCATGTAAATCACAACAAGATACCAATCATAACAAGATATCATAATCATCCTCCCTCTCACGGAGGTGTCAATCAAAAGCCTAACGTTGTCTTGAACAACTGCACTCTATCAATGAATGGATAAATCACAATCCCAAATATATTTATAAGGGATTCTCTGTCATCACAATGTATACATGTATTATCCAGATCATTCTCAGACAACTCTCTAAGGAGCTTCTACATCATGCCTCACAACTAGCTTTGCTAGCAGCATTATACTCGACCTCGGTCGTGCTATGGAACTCTCGTCCAAGATATCATGGTAGATCTCATACCAAGGCAATAATCAAATGTTCTCATCAATACTAATCCAAAAAATCATCAGTTCATTCATGTAGCTATGAATCACGGGAGAAACATCTCAACCTTTAAAAGTAGAATGTTTCAACAGATATTTCAAAATATGTTTGGTGGCAATTCTGAATGAAGTAGCTCAATCATGAATTTAATCATGTTATACACACATCATATATGGATGGATGTTCAAAATGGAACATCAATACTTCAATCAAATAACAGATGCCATGTCACGTTCAATCAACATTTTAACTTTAAATCAAAGTGTCGAAGGATTTACATTACACAAAGACATTTCAACAGTCTTGCAACATGGTATTTCTTTCCCAACTTCCAGAAGTTGATTCATCATGCCATGATACATCATTGCAAGATTCAGAAGCCATATTCCTCTTACTTATCTCTTCAAAGGCTCATAAACTGTCAAGGGTAGACTATCACTATGTAAAACCAAAGACAATAATCAAAATCAGGGCCATACCTTGAAACTCATTATCCTGACATCACCGTATGATTTTCAAATACAGAAAAATCTGAATTGAGGAGCTTGCATCATGAAATTCTCTCTACAAGCATAATGCCTTACCATGCCACTATAATCATCCTTTCATAAATCAATGTTGTGTTAGTGAAGTCAGTTTATCATAGTTTAGAATCCAAACCAAAACTATTATCAAAGACATTTATTCCATAATATCAATTCTTTCAACCAGGTGACAGGTAGTGCTCATGTCAAGTCTTGACTTCATTTATAGTCAATCCATCAAGTCTATCATTTAAAATGTCATTATAAGCCATTTCCGTCACTAGATGAAAGTGCATACACATCAAGGTTAAATCATGCATGTTCATACTAAGTCACAACAACCATTTTACTAGGAACAAGGAGACCAATACATAACCATACTTCTAAATACTCACATACGGCACTGAAGGTTGCTGTGCCCACATAGCATTGTCATATGGGAAAATAAACTATCACCAGATCAAATCATGTCAAATCCAAATGTGCGATCGCGGTAAGATATATAATTCTAGACATATCTCAATAATTAAGCATCATGTCAAAAGTTCCAAACAAAATTTATCAATATTGATCAACCAAAACATGTAGCACAATCCTCAAACATAATGACATATCCATATGCATGTCTCTGTCACCTGCAATCACAAGTTCGATTCAAACATATGAACTTTCTTGCTGACAGATCTTACTGATATCTGAAACACATCTATAGAACTAACATCTTCAAAGTGACCATCTGATTTCATGCTCAATTCCAGCAATTCCAGAAATCAGTTTACAATGGCGATACATGTCAGAGATCCCTCGATTCAGAGTATATACCAAATTCATTATAAATAACTTCAGTTCTATGTCTATCATGCATAGTTACATTTATGAGCCCTCCTTTGTGGGAGAGAGGCCCATGCCTCTATTGTAGATCAACAAAGTCATATACTCATATCATAGAAGAGCATGCAATTTCGTTTTCATACATGTCATCAACCTGTATTTATAGGAGTCATGCAACAAAATATATGTTAGATCATAAACACACATCTATCATGATCATTAACATTATGTTATCAATATTTCATCAAGGCTGAGTGACAAAACAACCTTATGAATAAAACATCCAGTTAAAGAATTTATGCTAACCATATGCCATAACCACAAGAATTCAGAGATCTGAAACATCAATCTCATAGATATTCCTCTATCATCATGGTTTCCAATACCATGTGTATCATGACCAGTAGGATCAAGTTAGGTTAGCTGATAAACCAAAAAATTACAATCTCTCTTTCCATGAGCTTTCATCATGCTTATCACAAGTATTATCAATACCATATCAATGAGGTAAACTTCCATAAGAGATCCAACATATATTATTCATATCAAGATTCAAGAGTACCATTTACTAGAGTTAGGATCATGACCTTGAAACAATAGATGTTAGCCAAACATCAAGCATGCCACTATATCCAAAATTAGCAATAATAAGTCTTGCAGAATCAAGAAGATCATCATGATCAAAACATTCACAACCAGGTGCATCATTTCACCATAGGAAACATATATCCCAATGACTCTCATATGCATGCATGAGCCATTTGTGAAAGAGATTGTCAATCATACCATAGGGCTTACTTAGCCATCCAATGTTATAGTTGAAACATAACATTAAAACAATATACCATGATTGCCTTGTGGTATTACTCATGCACCTTCACATAGGTAGCTTCAAGTGCCTCTTTACCTTTTCCAGATCTAGCCATCTTTCCTATACTTAAAAATATCTTCAAGAGGGATCCAATCATCACATCTCATCACAGAGGTTAGAAATATTCAGGTGGTCAAATATATAAGCAGGAAGTAATGACTAGAAACAATAATCAGATCCATGAGAATAAATAAGAGTAAGATCATAAGTCAAGGAATACTTATCTTTAATGAGAGATGATTCTTTCCCTCTTGAACCAACCTTCAAGAGCCCTCCATAAACCATAAAACAATGTTTCCTTCAATCTTCAAATTTATCAATAACCAGGTCATCTGTCAAATCGATCCTAAATACTTGAGCATCTCCACATAGGCCATGCAAGGGTTTCATATACAAAATCTCAGGACTTTACCATAAACCAGGGTTTCTATCAAACCCTTACTATCACATACTTATCCTCTAACTGCCTAGGGTTTTCTTCATACCGTAAAATTATTTTAGGTCTCTAATATCCTCTACTTGCTTCCATAAAAGCATCTCCATGGGGGTGATATCCATGATTTTTTTTCTACCCAGCTCTGATTCCATGTTAATTTTTCATATAGCTACATCGTTCTTTTCTGTTATAGTTACATTTCTTTAATAACATGTTAATTTCACCCCCAATAATTATATCATTCTCCAGATCTACATTATTAACCATAAAAATATGCAACTATGTAGAAAGAAAATCATCATCATCATCATCTAAGCAGTGGAATGTAAAAGGATCAAAGGAAGAGAAGCATGAACACATAGAGACACTAGGATTGTTCTGAGACCAAGGCATAACCCACTACGGGGAAAACCCTTGAAAATTATTCTTCTAGATCGTCATCAAATGATTCAATAATAAGAATAAAATGATCCATAGATTCATATATTTATGATGTAGTAAAACAACTAACACATGCATAATGTGACCTTACACATATCTCTGTTGAAGGAACTTGATTCTGAGAACTAAGATGCACTGAAACTCGCTGAAGCATACCGATGAATACTATTGACACTTAGTGAAGACTGTAGATACATCTTGCAATGGAAATATATAGATCAGATCTACATATCTACTGATCTACAATTTCAAGAGCATGGATCTGAAAGATCATCAAGTGATCTCACCTACCAAGTCCTAGATATGAGTCCAGGACGTTGTCAATGATTGTTCTGAAGCGACTATGACTGAGCGAAAAATGTATGAGGGCACTGCGTAAGTAACTAAATGTGATACAATACAGCTATTTCTATGAAATACTTTAACCACAATCTTAACAAGCTCAACTAGTGGCTGAAGCCTCCTTAGCTGTGACGAGGACATTTTGTGCCCGCGGCTGAGGGCCTGATCAACCCAACACCCTAACCGTGCCCTGCACAAGGTCTGACCATGGTTATGCTAACTTAGTCATGGCCTTGACAAGGCTTGCCCATGGTTCTGTCCCAACTCACCCAGATCAGATGTGAGACCTTGCCTGTGATCCCGATCCTTTGCGCAAGCTTCTCTTGATGTACCTGTGCATGCCAAGACAAAAAATTACGAACTAATACCAAGAGATCATGAAGAATATCTCATGAGAGAATGTGTGAGAATGATATTGGGGTCACTTCTATTTATATCCTTCATCTGTGACTGCGTGGGGTTAAGGATAACTCCACATGTGGTTAGGCCGACCCATTCCATTTCACTTTAATAAATAAATTAATTCATAATTTAACTTTCACCTAACTGATTGGGGAAATCTATAGGTTGATTTTGGTCCTGTCGAAAAGAGGAATCTAATGAAATTACAATATCAACCATCTGAGCTATCCATAGTGAAATTTGACCGCAATTGCATAGTTTTAACACAACCGACAACTAGTAGCCCCTGACAGCCACTAGTGTAACCGATATATTGTGCCATTTGATATCTACTCCTTGAATTAGTAATATGTCCGCTTAACCATCTGTTTGGGATGCATTGAGAGCCATGTGACTCCCATTATGTGTAGATCATCATTTCACACCATGGGCACCCTCAACACCTTCAATAGTTTTTGCATTTCCCCACATTATTCATGGGATGATGCACTTGGACCAATGTGCCCAATTGACTTGCCATTATGGAGTGGAAATCGATATGAGGCTCAAAAGGAGGTTTTTCTCACCCTTTATACATGGGAGGGATAAAACCATCATTAGAGCCCTTATTTGCAACATTATAATAGATTCTTTTATCATCAGGAGACCCAAGATACTGACATTTGTGCCCCAAAACCACTTTGGGGCCCCATATGATGACTTGCATGAATAATTAGGGGTCATACCCTAACTGGTGATTTATGGAGCCATATTTCTCATCTTGGCACCTAGAGGATTCAATGTGGCCACCCAACAGTTGTACATCAACATGATGTCATCAATTCGACTAGCATATTTGGATGGCTAATTCAGAATTTATGAACGCTACTTGGTCGTCTTGTAACCAAGGCATGTTTCTTGCTCATTATTTTGATATTTTTGGAGCTAATTAGACTAAATCAACAAAGTGATACTCATATAAATAGAACACATGTTCATTTGTGAGAGATCGTCATCACACTTGGGATTTTCGACCTCTTTGGAAAATTCACACCTTTTCTTTGGAGAATTTTTGGAGTATATTGGATGCATATTGATATTTGAAGTTGATTTTTGATCTTGCCTTGGAGCTAATTTTTGAATATGGATGGATATATTTCATGAATACCTTGTAATTTCTCTCATTGATGAAAATATTTCTTTGAAATTTTCGAATGTATCTAATTCTTGCAATTAAAGTAAATGCTCTTGTGCCCTGATTTTGTTGAATAAAATTTTGAAAGTTTTTTTGACCGACGCATTTCGAACTGCTAAATGTAGTTCATGATCGGGATAATGAAGATTGGTTGTTCCGACTATCCATATAAATATCATGCAGTTAAAAGCAACAGTCAAAGCCTATGGAAAAATAAGCGTTAAAAAACGGTAAAAAACAATAAATAAATGAATGAAAATGAAATAAATCTCGTCATAAAAGTAATAAAATAATAAAAATAAAGACCAAGTCAAAAAAAAAAAAATAGTCAAAATCATAAAAAGACTAACTAAACATAAAATAAAAGTAATAAAATGGATAAAAAGTAAACCATATATCTAGGTATTCTATCAGTGACTGATCGTCCTTTTCTGTTGGAAACTCGGGGCAATGTGTTGGGTAAGAGTGATGACCCGTCCTCTGTCTAGTGCGTTAAACTGGTGAATAAAACACCAGATCCCAGTTCCATGGTTTCTACCACTGTCGAGCATTTATTTGGTTTCTCGGTTGAAGAGGTTTCCTCTTCTTCTAATGGTTCAAAATCTCCTATTGATTTAGATTATAAAGATTTAGATAATAATAATAATTCAAAGTTTCCTATTGATTTAGATTATAAAGATTTAGATAATAGTAATAATAATAATAATAATAAAGTTATTAATCTTTCTAGGTTTTCAATTGATTCGTCTGTTGTTTCTTTGTTAGGTAAATGCCTTAATTTCGCTCTTGATCCTAGGAAGATTCCTTGAGATGATATTATTTGTAGTATCGAATATGACATTAAAGATTTACCTAAAAATTTGCAGGATGTTATTAGATAGGATTGTGTTGTGGCTCTTAGGAGAGCTAGACCACCTAGAAGCAATATTAGTAAGTCTGATTTTATGGCTCTTAAGTCTCTTAAACAAAACCCTGATATTGTTGTCCTCAAGGCGGATAAGGGTGGCACAGTTGTAATCATGAATTAATATGATTATAGAGCAAATATGCTTGACTATATTTGTAATAGTGGGAGTTACAAGAAGTTCTCTAAAAACCCTATTAATAAAGTCTCTAAGATTATGGTGAATGCTATTAAATCTAGTAGCACTATGGGTTCCATGAGCCATAAGCTCATTGAAAGTAATCCTGTCACCCCTAAGATTTATGGGCTCCCTAAGATTCATAAAGAGGGTATTCCTCTTAGACCTATTGTTAATACTATTGGTGGGCCCACTTATCTCCTACCGAAGTATTTGGCGCGTAAGATGAAGCCTCTTGTTGGTCATTCAGATTCTTTCATGAAAGATTCTGCTTCTTTTGTCCAAGAGTTGAAAATATTGGAATGTGAATCGGATGACTCTCTTGTTATTTTTGATGTGGTTTCCCTTTATACAAATATCCCTATCAATGAGGCAGTGGAAGTAATCAAACACATCACTGATCCAGACACTGAAAAGTTGGTAGAAATTTACCTTACCTCAACCTTTTTTAGTTTTGAAGGAGAATTTTATGAGCAGACCTGTGGTGTTGCCATGGGTTCGCCACCCTCCCCTGTTGTTGCTAACCTTTTTATGGAAGATTTTGAATCTAAAGCTTTGGCTCCTGCTCCTTTTAAACCCAAGGTTTGGAAGCGGTTTGTTGATGACACCTTCATAAACTGGTCTCATGGTCGTCAAGAGTTAGATTCTTTTCATCAGCACCTGAATAATCAATCTGACTCCATCAAGTTCACGATGGAAACAGAGACTAATGGAAACCTTCCTTTCCTTGATTTTCTCATCTCTAGAAATAATAATGGCTCTTTCTCGCACTGTGTTTTTCGAAATAAAACTCACACTGAACAATATTTGCATTCTTGCTCTTATCATCTTCCAGGTCAAAAAGTTGGAGTTCTTAACACTTTAGCCACGAGAGCCCTTAGAATTTTAGATAAGGATCATTTGGATGAAGAGAAGATCCATCTCCTTAGGGTCTTTGAAGAGAATAGCTATAGTAAAAGTCAAGGTTTGAAGGCTTTCATGGATGCTAGCAGAGGTCCAAAACAGAAAAAAGTAAAAGAGGATTTTGTTGGTAGGGTTCATTTGCATTTTATACAAGGTACTACTGACAAGATTGCTTGGATTTTAAGGAAGCATAAGATCTCTTCCTCTTTTAAACCTTTGAACACCATTCGTGGTTCCCCCAGATCTGTTAAAGACTCGTTGGACCCCAAAAGCGTGAAAGGTGTTTATTTGATCCCACGCTCTTGTGGGATTCCCTACATTGGAGAAACTGGTCACTCGATTAATAAAAGGATTCAAGAGCATACTGTGGATATCAAGCATGGTAGAAAAAGGAACTTAGCTCTAGCTGAGCATGCAGAGAAGACGAAGCATCACATTTATATGGAAGAATCTAGAGTCATTGCTAGGGTTGAGCATTTCCATCACCGGAAATTTAGGGAAACTATTGAGATTGAGAAAAGGCCACGTACGTTGAATAGGGATGATGGGTGGAAAGTGAGTAGTTGTTGGATTCCATCTCTTTGCTCTTAGTAGTGGTCCTTCCTCTTGTGTTTTCCTCTACTTTTGTTTCCCTATGTTTTTCTTAATAGGTGTTTGGGGTTTGATGCTCACTTTTTTATTATAGACTTTTAATATTATTTCTATTAGTGACATAGTTTTAGATTATTTTTCTTTTTAGGTAGTATTATGTTTATAATTCCTTTTATTTAATTCTTTATCTTTAATTTTTAAGTTTGATTTGATTTTATAATACATATATATATAATTTATTTATCTATTTCATTATTTTTATATTTTTAATGTTTATTTTTATCTTTATTGACTTAGTCTTTATTATTATTATTAATCTTTATTATATATATATATATATATATATATATATATATATATATATATATATATATAATTTTTTTTTTTTTAGGATGGGATTTATTTTGTGTTCATTCATTTATTTATTATTTTCATTTTAGGTAGTACTATTTTTATTAATCCTTTTATTTTATTTAAGTCTTCATTTTTAATATATATATATATATATATATATATATGGTTTATTTTTTATCCATTTTATTAGTTTTATTTTATGTTTAATTAGTCTTTTTATGATTTTGACTATTTTGATTATTTAATTTTAATTTTAATTTTGATTATTTTATTACTTTATGACGAGATTTATTTCGTTTCATTCATTTATTTATTGTTTTTGACCATTTTTTAACGTCTATTTCTCCATAGGTTTTTACCGTTGCCTTTCTCTGCATGATATTTATATGGATAGTCGGAACAACCAATCTTCATTATCCTGATGATGAACTAAATTTAGTAGTTCGAAACGCGTCGGTCCAAAAAATTTCTCATGTGATTTCCCGGAATATTTATTTTAATATGTTATGGATCACAAAAGTTTACACTCTCAAGTTTTGAAAGCTATTTGGTTGGCTCTTGCATATGTTAATCATGATAGAGCATGCAATTAATATTCCTAGTGATGAAATGTTATTTTTCTTCATGAAAATCAATATTCTAATAGTAAGTAATTGTTAAAGTTTGGTAGTATAGAATCAAATTTTAACCTCCTTGTAGATAAATTTGACAAATATAAACCATCTAGGACTCCATTAGACCAAGGAACGAGGCACTGGCACAAGAAATTTGGTGATCACACTCTCTTTCTTCCATAATGTCTCCTCCTAAAATTCCAGTCCCCTCTTCTTGGATGGCTAGGCTAGGGCATAGAGATAAATTATTTAGAGAGGGAATTAGTGTATTTCGAGGGCATAGTACTAAATATTAGATTCTTACCTACAAGACCTAAAAGTTTGTTGGCCATCTCTTGAGTTTTCATCCATGAAAATATTTTCCCTAGGTGTGATCCAGGCGAGAAACCCTATCTTGCATTATTTTGATTTGGGAACTTATTTGAGGGTTGTATGAGCTTAGTATTCATTGGCATAAATCTTAAGAAGCCCTTTCTCCTCCTTTTCTTGACGTTGGAAGCACCTCTTCACACGATTATTCATAAAACCCTAGGCCTTGCACAAGATTTTTCTAGATCTCTTAAATAGAGCGAAGGCCCTTTTGAAACGATTGAGACATCACATAGAGCTTCCTTTGAGATACTTTTTCTTATCACCTAGCACCATAAACCATATAATATAAGTCAAAGGGTATCATTTAATTTCCAAGAATCCTCCCATCGGTGAAAATTCGTAAAGAGTAGAGGACTTTGATTGTGGTGATAGTGGGTCATTGTCCCATTGTTATCACTAGGTCTAGCTCTTTGTCCTATATGGTTTCCCTCCTTAGGGCCTGCTAAATTGTGTGGTAAAAAACATCTACTAGGTGAATGCATATGTAGATATATGAATTTGTATATATCTCACAAAGTGCTCCTTTTGCATGTGGCATTCCATGTTTGTTACTTGGATTTATCACTTGGTAGTGGTTCTATTTTCTATGATTTTTTTTCTTCAATGTTGATCCAACACTTCTCATTCACAATACTTCAGATACACACAAGTGGGCTTGCTAACAAGTGTTTTATTGACATCAATGACAAAATAATACTTAATAATCTCCCCATTTACCATTTATGGCTACAACTTGAGTAAACCATCTGCAAAAATGATGCCCCAGGTTGTAAGGAACTCCCTCTCAACCAATTTCTTGTTTTACTCTACTTATTTTCTCCCCTTTTGACACAATGATAAGTGTTGGAGTGGATTTAACTCTTGAACTAAACTTGAAGCCCTTTGTTCATCTAACAGTCACATCATCTGCTCCAACTATGTCAACAATGTACACAAGCCTTTTCCTATCTTTCAACTGATTGATATATGCTTATAACTATAGGTCCAAGTTATTAGAGGTAATCTCTACTTAATGAATAATTACTTCCAAATAAACTTCTTTCCTCATGGTATATCACAATGATTTCCTATCTATCTCATCTTGACTGGCTCATACTTTATATATTTCATGTCCAACTTGTCAGGTACTATTGTGCGTGTTTCACCAAATGTATAAATATTGCTTCAAGGTCTATTTAACAATCAAATTTCAGGTCAATATTTGGAATTAATTTTTCTCCATAAAGCTAATGAATTATATCATCAGCTCTAGACAGAGGCTATAGGTTGTTCACTGTGACTCTTTTCAAAGCTATGTAGTCAATACATAGTGGCCATTACCCATATTTCTTAAGTGCCAAACAATAAGATCATCATTCATTCTCTCATATCAAGCATCAATAGAGAGGACCACTAGATAGTGGAGACCTTGGTTCTAATATAACACTATTCTAAACTCAAAAGTGTATAATCTACCTTTATTTTCTTCAAAGATATATTCATACTATAAAAGGGCATCAAGCTACTTCTTTTGGGATGACATATCAACAAATGTATTTCATGTAGGGCCAAGAATATTCTTCTCCCCGTTTCAATTTGTAATAAGAACCAGTGAAATTAGAAATAATAAAGGACAAAAAACGCACCCACAAAGGTCGTGGAATCTTGATGCACTAGGAATGTGGAATTTTTGATGCACCATAATTTTGGCCATGGAATATGAAGCATCTAATTTATTTTTCTCTTAAATAAATTGCATAATAAATTTTAATTTCATCTCATAACAACTTGTATCATTTAACTAATTCACGATGATTGAGTTAGCTCAAGAAATTTGAGTTGAGGGTCTAAGATAAGGCATGTAGAGGGATTCTAATATTTTTGGGGCCTAGTTGTAGTTGATGCATCAATGGGGTATAGGTGTGAATTATTTAACTCAATTAATTGAGTTAAAATGAGTTTAACTAGTTTTAATTGAGAGATAAACTAGTGAGAGGTCCAGTGAATTAAATTAGATTTAAGTCACATGTAGTGATGAATAAATTAAATGATAATTCACTATAAATAGTTGCATGCATGTCAGTTTTGAGGAAGACCGAATTGAGACAGAGGTTACAGGGAATATAACTGTCAGTTGTATTTATAGAAAATTTCCCTTGTACAATTATAGAGTCATTGGGATTCCATGATGCATTGCGCAGTCAAGGAAGGGAATTATTCCTATTTAATAGGGGCCTAATTCCATAGGAATACTTGATCAAGGCACGCTGAAGGAAGGTTGAGTATTGGCTAATTACTAAACTGATTTTGCCTAGATCAGTGTGATACAGTTACTAGAGTGTTGGAGAATCTCATGAGAGATTAAGAATCACATTTTTTCATGATTTCTTGATTTTATACACAATATAGATAGAGGGATTTTGAGTAGTTGCTTTCCCCAAGAACATCTTGTGGTGTATGATTGATTTACTTCTTTCTCTTACTTTCATGTGATTGAGTGATCACTTTTTTTATTCCACAAATATTGTAGAATGATTTAGTATCGTGTTTTAGTACATCACATGATCAGATTAAATCCATTAGTATTGATTTTCTACATGGTATTTGAGAATTGAGTGATATTTCTACGTTGTATCAAAGAAATATTTTATACATGGTATCAAAGCACTAGGAATCACAATAGAAGAGAATAAATTGGGTTTTTCTTGAACACATTCAAATTTGCATATTTATTCTTCAAGATTCAGCAACAGATCAAGATGTATTTCAATGTCTTGAGACTCGAATATTTTCTTGAGGTAAATTCGAATTATATAGAATGGAAGGACATGATGGAGGAAATTTTGGAGGACAACGGGTTGAAGGAATTCATATATACTGATATTCCCAATAACGTAGCAACAAATGCTCAAAATATTGATGCATAGCATAAGAAGGTAACAAAGGCGAGAAGGATCTTGTTAGAGGGAGTTCGAGATCATATTTTCTCAAGTCTCTATGGGAAGGCGACTCCAGATGCTATGTGGAAGGCCTTGACATATATGTTTCAGAATAATAGTGACCATAGGAAGTTGGCGCTGAGGACAAGCTCAGAAAGATCACTCAATGTCAATATGAGCTTGGAAGTATTGGTGTGACAATAGCCCAAGATGACTTGGTGAGCCTAGCACTCCTAGGCCTTCCCAAGAGCTGGCATAGTTACTAGGACTCTATGAATGGGAGGGAGAAGTTACTAGACTGGGAGCATATGTGGTCTTACTTGGTAATAGAATATATAAGGTAGAGCACTAGAGAAGGGACCTCCGACAAATACAGAGAAGAATATTGTACATGTAATGTTCCCAAATTTTAGCCTCAAGCTAAAAGGAACATTATAGTTAGCATTATCTTTTGGTAGATGAATAAAATGGGTAGGGAGGCCCATTAACCTCTTTAGAAAGGAAAATAACATTCCTCATCTGAAAAGGGGAAGAATAAGTAGCTAGATTGAGCACCTACAGGTGTGAATAGGATTGGATCATGTTGATTTAGTCATATTTGACCAAGTCCACATGCACTTTCTAGATGCATTTTATCTCCATGATGGACTGCGCAGTTTTAATGGAGGAAAACTTGCATGGGCTAGGTGGCACATATGGATGGGACCCATTGTGGAGAGGAGCACTTGCTATATATATGGAGAGGAGGGTAGCCATTAGGGGGCATGCTTTGATTATTATTTGCTTGGGTCTGTTTAGACTTTGCTTCCTCTTGCTGTTTAGTAGGGTTGCAGTGCTATTTAGCACAAGGGTGTTCACGGGCGGGAATCCCTACCTCATCCTCAAGGAAGGAGAGGTTCTTTGGGCTAAATTTCCTCATTTCGGAATTTTGGCCAAGCTACCTCCTTCAGCTACAGTGTAGTTTCTGTTTACAGCTGGGTTGTGTTGCAAGGTGCAACAAAGGAGGATCTCTTTGAGTCATTTTCGGGCTTGTTTTTCAGTGGAGAGCTTATCTATCCATTGGAGGATCAACAAGAAGGAATATCAGGCATATTTTCATATCTTTGGCATCAGGCCAACCATGTACCATCCCTCATAGCGTAGTTTCAGTCCAGATCTGCATTATTTTCAGAGGCAGTTGTTGGGAGGGTTCATTGAGCTCATCAGGAGGGTCTATTTCTGAGTAGAGGGATCAACCTTCTAATTAGAAATACCATTGGAGGAGGAAATTAGTATTTCATATCTGTCATAGCCTCATTTTATATCAAATTCAGTTTGTAGTGGCACATTAACCCCAGGGTTATTTAGCACATTGTATGTTTTCCGGTATTTCTAGCAATCCTTTCCAGGATGGCTAGAAATCTTGTATTGGAGCCCATATCTTCATAATTGGGAATTTATTTTGTTTCCTTCAGCCATATTTCATGTATCTACATCTACAGTAGTAGCTACACTAATATAGACTGTGCAGTCACTGTTCTCTGACATTCTATATAGTTGCAACATCTCATGTATCTATTGTTTTGATCATTGGAGACTTGTTCTTATGGCTTGAGTGGCATGTCCCTCATGATATTTTGTACTTTTTTACTGATCCATTAATAAGAGGATGGGTGAATATTGTTCTCTCTCAAGACATGATCATAATTGTTGTGTTTACAATATTGTGTTCATGTATTGCTGTAGCTCCAACTTTAGAATATCTTAAGATATTCTCATTGTTGTAGATTTTCCCTATTTTGGAATATTACAATGGTATCAAAGCATAGTCTTGGCTCAGCCTGTGCATTCAAGAAATTATGCCATTAGGAGGAGAATATTCTCACAGAAAAGAGAAGTTGTGTAGAAGAAACAAAACCATGACTCCATTATTTGGAGGAATGAAGGAAGAGAGGATCTCCCCACTTCTTTTCCAAACTATGAAGAATATCGAAGAAGATCTCAAGGAGATGAAAGGGAGGAGTGTAGAAGATTTCTGAGAGGGTTTGAAGAAAGCCCTAGCTACTCACAAGATAGGGTGTGAGCATCCAGCCACACATGTAGATCCACATCGCAGTCTATTTCCCACATTTAATACAAGAAGGATGGAGGAAGAAGATACACCAAGGGAGGAGACCTTGAATGACTATCTTCAAGAGTATGAATCTCAATCATGGAGATTCAAGGAGTACTTGGACTTCCAAGGGTTTTGAAAACTCAAGGAGGAAAGATCCAGCAGCCACAAAAGAAGTAAGAGAGGTAGAATCTTCCTATCTCACTTTGATGGATCAGCAAAGTGCACAGCCAAAGCTTGGGTAGAAGATCTAGATTCCTATTTTCAGCTACACCAAGTTTGGAGGCCATCAGAGTAGCATCGTTGCACCTAAAAGGTATGGCCCATGATTGGTGGTTTAATGGGTCTAATTCATTTTTTCATGCAAATGTAAAAACTTGTGTTGAGTTCACTAAGGAATTGGTGAGAATATTTGATAGAAAACATTGTGAACCATCATTTGTTAAGAACAAAAACTCAAACACTTTGCATGAGTTGGAGAGACCTATTAAACCAAATCCACCCCATATTTCTAAAGGGGATAGAAACATGCAGGATAGTTTTCCAATGGAAAGATCCCCACTTCTTGAAGAGACCTCTTCTATTTGTGAAGACATGGATTTTACTCCTTCAAGAGATGACCAATATCAAGGGTCTCTCATTGAGGATGAGGCATTCTCATATATGGAAGAAGAAGAGAAGGATCAGCATCAAGGGATGATGAGAATTCACCCTTATCTATTTCAGGAGGTTTTTGCACATAAGGAGGGGACTGCACTGCGCAGTGAAGAGAGGGACAACTCAGTCCACTCATATATATAGTCCACTTCAGATTTTGATGTCTCACTACATGGAGGCATTCCACCTGGGAGGTCACCAGATCTAGAGTTGATGAGAGACATCTTGTCTTTGGATTCACCACTCTTGGATTTTGGAGAGGTGCATAGTTTGGAGGGATAATTTTGCATGGGGGATGTCAAAGTAACATGCAACAACATGAGGAGAGCTTCACATGCTAGATCACCAACACTGTCTCTTGGGAGGATTGATCCATACTGGAGATCTCAACTCTTGGTAGAGTACTCCAAGGATATAGGTGTATGTATGATTCTTGATGACCCGGATAGAGATGATGAGTATATGGTGGATGATGTGGGAATTTTTTCTTATGGCAGAGTCTTCTTGAATAGAGCTTCTATGCTCAAGGAGAAGCTGCTTCATGTAGCACATGAGGACTTCCTTTCCATGCATTGTGATGCAAATCTTTCTTTGGCAGAGGAGTTCACTTGGGAGGGAATCCAGCATGACATAATTTAGCATATGAAGAGATGCATAGCCTGGATGGTGATAGAGAGGAGGTCACAGCTACTTCCCTACTCATTGGAGGTGAGGGAAAAATTCCAGTTGAGCCATTTCAGCTCAAGATCTCAAGTACATGATGGAGGAAGTATCATTTCACATTTTGTATTATACTTCTTTTCCTTGTTTGAGCAGTATGATGTATCAAGAACAATTATCCCTTCTTGCATATTGTATGATGATGTACTTGTAGCTACTTATAGCATTGATTTTTGCTATCTTATTAGTGGTTTGTGGGGGAAGCCACATGATTCTTGGTGTGCACCATTGACACCACATTGTATCTTCATGTTTTCATCTTATGAGATGACTGTGGCAACAAACAAGTGGCTGGTGAAGCACTTGTTATTTTTTTTTTTGAGGCAGGCATGGAATGCAATGTGCTGGTTCCTTGTGTGGATCTTTGATTCACTCTTCGGTTGTCATTTGGCAGCTTTTTTTCATAGCATTTTGCTTCCATATATTTCTGATATGTTTATACTCATGGGAAGCTTTGTTTGGAGAGTGGAATTTGAGATGGAGATGCCCATTGGGAGTATGATTCTCCCTATTTTACATGTTGCATGTTTCAGGAGAAACAATGGGCACACCATGATTGCTACAACACACCTCTTTCCTTCATTTAGGAGGAGCCATTGGGAGAAATTGCATTCTCGGAGGAGGCACTTCATGGTTGACTTATCTTGTGGGGTAGCTTGGACCATTTTTGAGGGCCATGAAATTTCAGCCCAATATCAGCAACCCCCCCATACTTACCATAAATGGAGAGAGAAACTACTTGGATGGGAAAACATAAACTCTCCATTCAGCCCCAACACATTGCATAAACCCGGGTTTGCAGATTTCTTTGATGAGCTACCTAGGATGGCTCATTTCATTTGGATGATAGCTAGGGTGAGAGGGTAACTCATTGGGAATGATATTTCCCATGTGTATCATCACTCCCACCTTGAGAAGGCCATGGTACAACAATAAGGTTTCCACTTACACCTTCCACCTTTTCATGATGTGATCCATTTGGTTATGCATCTTTGGGAGGAGACATTGGAGGGTAGATTTGTTGCAGATTATCTTGAGAAGTGGTGGGGACTATTTATGAGAAGGCCACAAGAGGAGAAGGGGAGGAATTTTTCTCTCCCTATACAGTTTCTTGAGGACATGAAAAATTTTGGAGGGGAGGACTGTAATGTTCCCAATTTTTAGCCTCAAGCTAAAAGGAACATTATAGTTAGCATTATCTTTAGGTAAATGAATAAAATGGGTAGGGAGGCCCATTAATCTCTTTAGAAAGGAAAATAACGTTCCTCATGTGAAAATGGGAAGAATAAGCAGCTGGATTGAGCACCTACATGTGTGAACATGATTGGATCATGTTGATTCAGTCATATTTGACCAAGTCCACATGCACTGTCTAAATACATTGTATCTCCATGATGGACTGCAAAATTTCAATGGAGGAAAACTTGCATGGGATAGGTGGCACATATGGATGGGACACATTGTGGAGAGGAGCACTTGCTATATATGGAGAGGAGGGTAGCCATTGGGGGACAAGCTTTGATTATTATTTGCTTGGGTCTGTTTAGACTTTGCTTCCTCTTGCTGTTTAGCAAGGTTGCAGTGCTGTTTAGCACAAGGGTGTTCCTGGGCGGGAAACACTACCTCATCCTCAGGGAAGGAGAGGTTCTTTGGGCTACATTTCCTCATTCCAGAATTTTTTCCAAGCTACCTTCTTCAACTACAACACAGTTTCTGTTTAGAGCTGGGTTGTGTTGCAGGGTGCAGCAAAGGAGGATCTCTTTGAGTCATTTCCGGGCTTGTTTTTCAGTGGAGAGCTTTTCTATCCATTGGAGGATCAACAAGAAGGACTCCCGGGCATATTTTCATATCTTTGGCATTAGGCCAACCATCTACCATCCCTCACAACGTAGTTTCAGTCCAAATCTGTGTTATTTTCAGAGGCAGTTGCTGTGAGGGTTCATTGAGCTCATCGGGAGGTTCTATTTCTGAGTAGAGGGATCAACCTTTTAATTAGAAATACCATTGGGGGAGGACATTGGTATTTCAGATCTGTCATAGCGTCATTTTATATCAAATTTATTTTGCAGTGGCACATTAACCCCAGGTTTATTTGGCACATTGTATGTTTTTCGGTATTTCTAGCAATCCTTTCCGGGTTGGCTAGAAATCTTGTATTGGAGCCCATATCTTCATTATTGGGCATTTATTTTGTTTCCTTAAGCCATATTTCATGCATGTAAATTTACAATAGAAACTACACTAATATAGACTACGCAATCACTTCTCTCTGGCATTCTATATAGTTGCAACATCTCATGTATCTATTGTTTTGATCATTGGAGACTTGTTCTTATGGCTTGAGTGGCATGTCCCTCATGATATTTTGTACTTTGTTGCTGATCCATTAATAAGAGGATGGATGAATATTTTTCTCTCTCATGACATGGTAATAATTGATGTGTTTACAATATTTTGTTCATGTATCGCTGTAGCCCCAACTTTAGAATATCTTAAGATATTCTCATTGTTGTAGATTTTCCCTATTTTGGGATATTACAATACATTAGTCGAAAAAGGAAAGAAATCCAAGGACAATAAGTCCCAAGTCAAAGAAGGAAAGAGAGACCTGTCCAAGATCAAGTGTTTTCATTGTCACGAGCATGGGAACTATGCTGCTAATTGTCCACAGAAGAAGGCAAGAAAGAAAGATCTTGTGGTTGCATTGGGTGAAGCATTGGCTTCACATTTCGAGCTTGATTTTACTCTCATTTCATGCATGGAAAACACTGTAATGGGATGCATGTGGTATCTAGATAGTGGTGCCTCATTCCATATGACGAGGAATAGAGATCTCTTTAGTGACTTGGAGGAGAAGGACCTCCAACAGAACATAGAGTTTGGAGATGACAGGAGGTATAACGCAACCAACATAGGTACAGTTACCTTTCAGAGGGAGTCTATCTCCCCTCTTAGAATAATAGATGTTTTGTATGTTCTTGGCCTAATGAATAATCTTAGGCAAAACTGGTCACTTCCATTTTCTCTTTTAGTAGATTCACAAGCAGTCACACGAAGCTGTGCTAGTTGCCATATATTCTGCCTCTACTGAGATTAGTGCCACAAATTTCTTTTTCCTGTTGCACCAGGAAGTCATTCCTGATCCTAGAATGAAAAAATACCCACTGGTACTCTTCCGATATACTGGACTCCCAGCCCAATCTATGTCGGTGAACCCACTCAACCTGACATCATTACTACGGGTGTACTTCAAACCAAGCTCGATTGTTCCTTGAAAGTACCTGAGAACATGCTTGGTTGCTACCCAATGAGACCTCTTAGGTTCTACCATAAACTGACTGAGGGTATTTAGAGCATAACATATGTCTGGCCTTGTGCTTACCAGATACATCAATGATCCTATGAGTTTCCTATACAACGTAGGATCAACCTCATCATATTTAGACATGTCGATTTTCTTCCAGTTGGTGATCATTGGAGTAGTCATGGGTCTACAATCCTCCATATGAAATATCTTCAGAATATTTGTAGTATATCTTCCTTGACCAAGAAATATCTCCCCCTTCTACTACCAAACTTCCAACCCCAGAAAGTAGTGCATCAGCCCTAGATCCTTCATGTCAAATTCCTCAGCCAAATTCTTCTTGCAGTCTTTGATGAGCCTCGATGATCCTATTAATAATAAATCATATAAATATAAAACTAGTATTAGGGGCTCACTACCTACCCTTAGATAGTATAGATTGGGATCTGTGTCACTCTTGACGAATCCCATTTTATGCAAGTAGCTGTTAATTCGGCCATACCAGGCTCTAGGAGCTTGCTTCAGTCCGTACAAGGATTTCTGTAGCCTGCACACATGAGTTTTCTGATCATGCATCTCGAAGCCTTCTAGTTTTTCTATATACACCTCTTCCTCTATCAACCCATTCAGGAATGTTGTCTTGACGTCCATCTGGTGAATCTCCCATCCCATATGCGCAACAAGGGATATCACAAATCTAATAGAGGTGTATCTGGCTAATGGGGCAAAGGTTTCTTCATAGTCGATCCCTTCCTTATGAGCATACCCCTTAGCCACAAACCTAGCTTTAAATTTCTCGATGCTACCATTTGCAGTGTACTTGACCTTGTAGATCCACCTTGATCCTACAACTAATCTCTCCTGAGGTCTGAACACCACTTCCCAGACATCATTCATCATGATGGAACTATACTCTTCCACTATTGCATCTACCCACACCTGGTGTTGAGCTACTTCCCGAAAACTAGAAGGTTATCCGACTTGAGCAACCAAGGCATGATGCCTCTCAGGCTGCTTACGCTATCTTTTCTCATTTCGGGGGACTTTGACAAAGTCTTCTGCATCTTTTAGAATTTTTTATAGCTCCTTACTTGTTCTCGCACCAGTGGTGGGTGGATTTACTGACTCTCCCTCTTGTAAGTCCTCGGGTGACACATCGATTAAATCCCCATGCCTTGGGGAGGCAATTGAATTCTCTGTCGCTGGTTGTTGAGGCTGAACCAGCGAATCCTCCTCAGAGTACGTAGCATAAGGCAACTCACAGGATCTTCTGAAGGCCTTCTCCTCCATGAATTTCACATCCCCCCGCACTATGACTTTCTTTCTCTCAGGAATGTAGGCGCGATATGCCTTAGCATTCTCACTGTATCCTAGCATATCCATTTTTCGCAGTCATTTCCAACTTCTTCCTCTTCTCACTAGGCACATGGTAGTAAGCTTTACTGCCGAAGATCTTAAAGTGACTCACTTCAGGCTTGCTGGTAGTGAAGACATTTTCTAGTGTGATCTTTCCCAATGCAGCGTGAGGAGTCTTGTTCTAAACATAAACAATTGTATTACAAGTTTCAACCCACAAAAATTTGGGCATGCCTTGATCATACAACATCGCCCTTGTCACTTCGACAATAGTTCTTTTTTTCCTTTCTACCACACCATTATGCTCCAGATTGTATGGAGTTTTCCATTCTCTTCTGATGCCTTCCCTTGCACAGAACCCAATGAATTCCTTGTCTATGTATTCTCCACCATTGTCTAAATGCAACACCTTGATCCACTTTCCTATCAGATTTTCTACCAGAGCTTTAAACTCTTTAAACTAATTGAAGACTTCGTCCTTGGTCTTCAAAAAGTAGATCCATGTTTTCCTGGAATGGTCATCAATAAAGGTAACAAAGTATTCAGAACCACTAAGAGATATAGTGGACATTGGTCCACATATATCTGAGTGTATCAAGTCAAATACACCCTTGGCCCTATTGTTGCTTCTTTGATACGTTGCCTTGGCATATTTTCCCAATATGCACGCTTTGCACACATCGTCCCGTTTAGTGCTCAGTTCTGGAACTCTTGTGATAGTCTTCTTGAGAATTTTTAGTGCCCCATGATGCAAATGTCCCATTCTTCTATGCCATAGCTCATTCAGGTCTATTTCATCAATGTTGCCAACTAGTTCCATTGGGGATTCAAGTTGCAACTTGTAAATTTTGTTGCTTCTTACTCCGATTTGTGCCTTTTTCTTCCAAATAGGGTGTTTTACATAGACCCTGTTGCCAATAAAGTAAAATTCATAACATCGGTTTTGAAGTTGAGGAACTGAGAGCAAGTTCACCGTCAACCTAGGAAAATGCAGTATGTTAGTGGCCTGGATCTTATTTCCAACCTCGGTCTGAAAAACTACGGTACCTCTCCTAATAGGGGTACATTTTACTTTATTACCCATGGTTATTTAAAACTCATCTTCTCCTCTCGGTAGTTAGAAAAACATTCATGTACTCCTTTCATGTGAGAAGAAGCTCCACTGTCAATGTACCAAACATCAAAAGAAGTAGTGCTTGATACGCAAGAAAATTATTCTTCAAGTTTGGACGCCAAAACAAAAACATCGTGATCCATCTATATATCATTCTCCTTTCCCTCCTTAGAGAACTATGTGAACCCTTCTGCGTTGCTACTGCAATGTCAGACTCTTGTCCACTAGTCGATTCTCCATTCCTATTACTCATCTTTGGCTATGATACCATGTGAAATGTTCAATCTAAAAAGTCTACAGTTGTATTGATAGATTTATTCCTCCTACTTATTATTTCAATAAGTTATTTACAGAAATATATCAGTAAATATCGAAATAAGTACTACTGCAACATTCACAAATATATATGCTTAGAAGTAAACAGTAAAGGACATAAGCACAAGTATCAATCAAATGTACACAATTTTTTTTGGACAATTGTCCCTAGAAAAACCCAATGCGGGAAAACAGGTGCCGCAGATGAGGGTTTTATTAAATTCCTCAGCAAATGATTCCTTACAAGGAATATACTGGCAAATAAAATATGAAAACACCCAAGACAAAATTCCCGGCTCCTCTTGACAAATATCTGACACTCTGATCAGGCTTTGCTTCTCCCTATGCCTGCCTGTGTGTTTCTCTACACAGTCCTTGTGCTAGACTGCATATGTCTGCATAGGCTTTGCATGGGTTCACTACGCTGCAACACTATTCTCCCTTCTGTGACCCATTTCATCCCTCTATCATCGACCTCAATCACTGTTGACTCCCTCCTCCTTATGCTTCTGCAACTCTCCCACTGAGATCGAATTCTCTTACTTCAAAATCGATCTCCTTTGGGTATTGAGTGTATGCCTGACTTTTTTTCCAAATGACCCTCAATCCCTCTTTTATAATCTTCTCGTTGATGAATCAAAGACCCAGATTAGAATTCTAATCAATGGTTAAGATTAAAACTTGACTTGATCTTTGTTTTCTAGAAGATTCACACTCTGACTTACTAATACCCTTTAATTATTTCATTTCTCTAAGTTTAGACTTAGGGTCTCCATTAAAATAATTAATTATTTTAATAAGTCATGAACCGAGTGGAATTTCCACAAACTCTTTCTGGGTTCTTTGGAATACTGATGTCCAAGCCTCCTTAAAAAGTTTGAGACTTGGCACATTTTCCAATGCTAAAAAATCAACAAGAGGGAGCAATTATATCTCAATATGCAACCTCAGAAGCAATCTCTGAAGATTGTGGAGCAGCCACAATTGGAGAAGCAGAGAGGAGACCAAGTGGAAGAGTCCACTCAAATAGAGACCTCCAGGAGGGGGAATTTCAAACCAAATGGGCAGAGGGAGTACATGTAACTATACCTCCAGGTGAGAGGTGAGGCGTTGTGCTGATATAATCCCAAGAATAAATTTGGCCACGTTCCATTGAGATGGTGTGTCTCATGGATTGAACCTTGCTACGAGGAGCCCATAGTATAGGAGTAGTAGGAAGAAATGGTTGGATTGATGCAATCAAATTTTAGGAAGAGATAAATTAGAGTGAGAGATGTCGAATACTGGAACACAGATCAGAGTTGGCAACAGTGCAGAGGGAATGGATGCAGATGTCAGTAGAAGCGCAGAGAGTCTAGTAGATAGGTGCAGTAGGTAGCAGCAGCCATACGACTCTAAAAACAGATGCATTATACCGATTCAGTTGTTCGGAGGATATTCAGTTTCAGGAGTTGTAGGTGCAAACAACACTAGAGAAGTGTTGCATGCAGAACATTCCAAAGGTACCAAATCGGGATAGATTGAATTCCTTTCTTATTGAGAGGGAGTGTTGAAATTTGTAATAAGAAACAATGAAATTGGAAACCAAAAAGGACAAAAAATTCTTTTCTTGCAGTTATGTTTATTTTTCCCTTTGTTTATTTAGGTTTATAGTTTTTTTTTTATTACTGGATCTATACCCTCTTCTCTGCGTTGTGTGCGATCTGGAAAATCAGAAATAGAAAGAAGATATTTTTCTTCTACGTATGCTCTTTCCCCACGACTTTGTACGATCTCGAGAAATTAGAAATAGTGATAAAAATATATAGTTGTCGGACGGACTAACTGGAAATCTAACATTCTATCGTAAGACTTGTATTATTTTAGTTGTTTTCGTGGTTGTTTTTTTGCAAGAAAAAATGTATGCAACCCGAAGAGCAAACCAAAAAAACCCTTCCCCTTTTCAAACAATTACAGAATCATTTTACTAGCTCACTTGGTGTAAATTTACTTTATGAGAATAGAGGTCTTGGGTTCAAGTCTCTTTGTCAAAATTATTTTTCTAAAAAAAATTTTGTCATGTTATTTTAAAAAAAAAATATTTTTGGCAACTTACCTTTTTTTTAAAAGGTTTTTATTTAAAAAGCACATGTAACTTATGTTTTAAAGTTACTTTATATATTAGTGTTTCTCACCCATTATAAAAAGTGAGTCACTTACAGTCTAAAGTCACTTATCTTTTATTTGAGTTGCAGTCGACGTGGTCATTAGTTCATAAAGTAACACTGTAAAAGTGACTTTCACTTATTTATAAAAGTGGGTCACATAAAGTAGTTTTTTTTTAAAGTGAGCTTATTATATTAAGTTTGGGAAATGGGGGGAATTTTTCTTTTAAGTAAAACTTCATCATCAAATTTCAATCTATCACGTGACTAATCGACATCTACTACAACTTTTCTTCAAAAAGGAATAAATTCTTCATTCGAAAGCCGTTTCTTTTTGAACTGCTCTAATTTTTCGAGATATTTCCATTGGAGTAGTTAGTTTCAACCTTTTCAGCTTCAGCTTTAAAAAATGGAAATTGCGTACTCGATTATTCTTAACAGCACCAATTATTTCCAACGGCTATCCTACATGGTAGACTTACTTAGAAGTAAAGGGATTTATAGAATAGCCCCAGGACTAGAATATAAACCTACTGATGAAGATAAACAGGCTAAATGGGAGAATAAACAAGATCAAACACAAGGGTTGATAGGAATGTCCATTGCTTAAGATCTTAGATTTCATATCCAATAAATTTGACTCCCCTTATGAAGCCATGAAAAATATAAATATTTTTTTTTGCATAAAAAATGAAATCAAAGCCCATCAACTTGAAAATTAGTTGCTTACCTTGGACCCCAATAATTTCTCCTCTATTGAAGATTTTTTGTCTAGATTCCAGAGCCTTACAATTCTCTTAGAAGGCTGTAAGGTAAAAAAGGAAGATGGTAGTCTTATCTATTCCATTCTTGCTAAGTTAGGCCATGCATACTATGTATTTGTTTCCACCTTCCATTCCACTAGAGAAGCCCTCATTTATCAAGGAATAACCTACAAGTCCACCTCTTTTGATGCCTTTTGAAATTATTTGATAAGAGAACAATAAAAACTCTTATACCTTGGTGTTATAATACTGGAAACTCTTTTAAGAAATCCTTAGCAGCCCAACAACAGCCAAATCCAAAGAATCCTAAGAAGCAACATCCTAAAAATAATGGTCCTAAACCAAACAAGGGTCTTAAAAAATCTCAGCTGCAAACTGAAAATCAACTCAACAAACTAATAAGGAAAATAAAAACAAAGGGAAGAAGACAGATAGACATTGAAAATTTTGTAATCAAGATGGCCACGTAGAGTCAATTTTTTTAAAGAAGATGGAAGCCTTGGAAGCAACAATGAATAAGCACAACATCCATTTGGAGAACCCTTTAACTTCATCTTTGGGAATGACACTTTCTGCATGTGGTTGTCAAGCATCAAGATCTGGTTATGCATTGAATGCATCTTCTTATTCTCATTCTCATGAGTGGCTCATTAGTTATGGAGCCCCTTACCACATGGCCAAAAATAAAGCCATGTTTTCTTCTTTAGATTATTGTAACACCAAAAATATTTATATTGGTGATGATAAATCTCTTAGTGTTGTAGGGTCTGGAACCATTCATATAGATAATGGTCAGTTTAATGATGTATTATGTGTTCCTACCTTGTCTTGCAACCTTCTATCTGTTTATCAGATAACTCATTCAGGTGAAGGGAAAACCATAGAATTCTCACCTCATGATGTTGTAATTAAGGACCTAAGAGATCCTAGACATATTTTAGCTACTGGCATTGCTGATGATTCCACAAGGTTGTATAATTTTGACAACTTTGGGTCATCATGTCTTCCCTCCATTTTTGTTGCTCATAACGATGAAGTGAACAAACTTTGGCATGAGCGATTTGGTCACTTAAACTATCGCTCTCTTCAAACTCTATGTAAAGAAAATATGGTGACAGATCTTCCTATGGTATCTTGGCGAGATGGTGTTTGTTTCGGTTGTGTACTCGGAAAAAATCATCGAGATAGTTTTGATCCAATATATTTTTCTTATAGATGCATTAAAGAATTACATATAAAAGAGAATTTAAAACCATGAATCATAAACACATAAAATGAATAAAAAAGATATCATGACAAGCATGATACCAAGACACAAAAAAATGATTACAGAGTTCATCCAATTCAGACTATGTCTCCGGGCCCTGCTCAACAGTAGGGAGGTATTCATTCATTAAGTGGCGAGAAGAAGAAGAAGAAGTACAAGAAATTACATAAAGCACCCTTATACCTCCATTCTAGAAAATGCCCGAAAAATGGAGACCTTTGTTGCAGAAACGGACAACACCATCACATTATCGTCGCTGAGAGGTGTAAAATCCATATAAAATTTGTCCAATTTGGACACCGAACAATTCTGGCCCCTCTGAAAATGTGGCTTAGATCATGGTTCCACTGCCCCATGAATAGTTCAGGGTTCCACCACCTCGAACTGCGTGCCCGCATGTACCTGGTATGCCTGGGCACATCTGAGGAAATGAGAGGTTTTATAATACTTAGATGGCAGAGTTTTAAATGTGAGGCCCAATGGGCTATTGGTGGCAAAGAAAAATAGGCTGGAGGGGGGTCGGGTTCAAACCCCACTCACTCCAAATAGCACGCATTAAACCGCAACATGTAATTTTTTGGGTGGTTCGTTTTAGAATGTTGTAACATGTTTAAACATGGGTGGTGGTTTGAGTATACATAAGGCTGCCGCATTGGGCAGGGCCGACGGTACCACCGGTTGTGGGTTTAAATCCCACCGACCTTTCCATTTATGACCAGTGATCGGTGCGAGGGGTGCGGGCCAGGTCTGTCGGCGGGGGCCCACCCAACACCCATGCATATATATATATATATATATATATATATATATATATACATATATATATACCCCATCACCTTTTAATATGATTGGAATTTCGACCGAGAGTGGCGGGGTTGGTGGCCCATTACCCAAAAATATATATTTATTGTATTTAAAAAAAAAGGGTCATTTTTAAAGGGGCCATTTTCATCGTTGGAATCAAGGCGACGAGTACTTCAACCTAAACCTGGTTCAAGAGCAATTTGACCACTTTGAATTTTGTGCAATTTGAAGCCACCTGTCCTTTGAGATCCTCCTGGATCAACCCTCCCCACTGAGAAGCTTTTGGACCACCAAAAGAATTAACACATCCAACACAATGCTTGTGTCTTCACCAAACCATACTTTTAATCACCTACACACAAATCTGGTACATATTTTGCAAACCACACATGACTCAAACAACCCCTCACTTGCCAAGAGTTTATAGCACACACTCATTGGTCAAGGATTACATAATAAAAACCCAATACTTCATCTACTCAAAATGCCAAATATATCATCGTTGCATTTTGAAGCGATGGAAGACACATCATCACTTTTACATTTATTCACAATGAATGATTTACAAAATATGGCCATGGCTAGATACTGCCTCAAAAAAACCATTTTTTACTTCATAAAGCAGACCACCATGAATTTGGTGGATTCATTTTTTGAAAATTTTTACCTGTTAGTGCCTCTATCGATGCTTGATGAGCGGGGATCATCTAACACGTGGCTTTTTGGTGTCCCACCTCATTGCAATAACTACAACGATTCTCCCTCCTCCAAACTTTCTGGATTGTCTTGGAACACTTCCTCCCGATGTGCCTCTCATAAGTGCTCATGGATCCCTCACTGTCTCCTGGGTGTGATGAGGCACTCTCATCATATGTCATTGGTGGGTCGCTAGCTATCTTGGAGAATTCCCAAAATTCATTCCTGACATACCCAAGTCCTGCACGACGGGGTAATTCTTCTACTTTGATATGGGTTATGATTCCTTGGTCATTAATTCCGAGGCCATTTCCCTGATACCACATATTCTTCAATAGTTTGGACCAGATAATTTTAGTATGTTTTTCAAAAGCAACAAAATCACCATCATGAAAAGTATGTGAAATCGAAGAAACACTTTTTACCTCAAGGGGGTTATGCTGTAGCTTCTCCAAGGCCTTGTGCTTAGCTTGCAAATGGCATAGCAACCTTTGTTTCTCCTTTTCTTCTTCCTATAGGAGTCTCCTTAGCTCAGTATTATATGTGTGAATGCTTTGATTGATCTCCTCAAGTTCTTGGAGCCATGCCGCATTAGGCGACCTTTTCATCTTTGTTACACTATGTGTTGAAATTTCTGTTTCATTTCCCGAATCTGAACCCAAATCGATGGGTGCATCTGTTGCCATTCTTAGAGCTGCAATCCTCCTTTCATCACCGGAATTTGATCCCAAGTCAATTGGTCTACCTCGTGCAACTCTCATAGTCATGAAATTCTCATCTTCCTCTGATTCAAACTTTTAATCTTTTTCCATGGTGGAAACTATCTTCTACCTCTCCTTCCTGTCATCCCTCTTAGGTCTCAGCTCAGGGTGAAATTTCCAGCAATCGTCTTCGTAGTGTCCTTCTTTCTGACAATGGGTGAAAGAGGTATTTTCTCCTCTTCTCTTTGTTACTGTGACTCTTTTTGGGTGGTCATTTTGTTCATATGTCTCTTTGTTTTCAAGATGCATGGCCTTCACACTGGCCTCATTGATAGTAGCAGGCTCAAACAATAATAATGAACATCTTATGTAACCATGTAAAGAACCGATATATTTAGTTACAACATCTGGTGAATCTAACAAAATGTATAAGTTCAATGCTTGTTTCCTAAATTATTCAGTGAAGTTTTTCACATTTTTTCCTTTGGATTGTTTTAGGTGTTTCCATTCCATTGATGCTTTTTGCTTATAACCCAGTGGGTAAAACTGAGTTTTTAATGCAGAAATAAAATTTGACCATGAGCAGAGAAGGTTACCTAGATTGTTGTTTCCTTGCAATTTTCTCTCCCACCAAATGAGAGCGGTGCCACTCAATCGAAGGGATTCCAATTGGATCTTTGCCTCATCTTTCTTGATCCGTTGAATCCGGCAATAGACCTCAATTTTTCTAATCCAATTGTTGATATTTTCCGCATTACATTCTCCTGTATACATAGGAAAGTCAAAATTTACATCTTGTTTAAGGAAAGGTTTCTTAGATGTATGCCTTCAACGTCTGCGAGAATGATGAGAAGAAGAAGAGGAAATATCACTAGAATATGGAGAGGAATGGGTCTCTTCTCCACCATCTCCATGGTTTACTGATCTGTGGTCATCTGCATTTTTCTTCTCGGGCTTGGCAGACTTCTCATACTCTGCAAATAGTTTGTCTACTTTCTCTGCCATGTTGTAGAATTCCTTGCGGTAATTTCGCTCTTCTTCCCAACGAGCTTCCTCATCTGCCATGTTTCTTCTTCGTTGTGCACATCCTGCTTTGGGATAAAAAAATTAAGCTTTCCTTTGCCTCTTTGAAACTTGTTTCAGGTTAGCATATACTCATGCTATTTTCATCGACAAAGACCTGCTCTGATACCAATTGATCCAAGATATTTTTCTTATATATGCATTAAAGAATTACATATAACGTAACATTTAAAACCATGAATTATAAACACATAAAATGAAGAACAAAGAGACCATGACACGCATGAGACTAAGACACCAAAAATTGATTACGGAGTTCATCCAATTCAGACTATGTCTTCAGGCGCTGATCAATAGTGTGGAGGCTTTCATTCATTAAGTGGTGAGAAGAAGAAGAATAAGTACAAGAAATTACATAAAGCACCCTTATACCTCCAATATGGAAAATGTCCAAAAAATGGAGACCTCTATTGCAGAAACGGACAACGCCATCAGATTCCCATTGTCGAGAGGTGTAAAATCCATATAAAATTTGTCCAATTTGGACACTGGACAATTATGGCCCCTGTGAAAATTTGTCTCAGATCATGGTTCCACTACCCCCCTAAATGGCTTAGGGTTCCACTGCCTCGAAAAATGTGCCCGCTTGTACCTAGTATGACTGGGCGCATCCCAAGAAATGATAGGTTTTTTAATACTTAGATGGCAGAGTTATTAATGTGAGGCCCAATGGGCCGTTGGCGGCGGAGAAAAATAGGTGGAGGTGGGTCAGGTTCAAACTCTACCCACTCCAAATAGCACGCATTGAACCGCGACATGTAATTTTTTGGTTGGTTGGTTTTATAATGTTGTAACATGTTTAAACATGGGTGGTGGTTTGTGTATAGATAAGGCCGCCTCATTGGGCAGGGTCAGAAGTATCGTCGGCCGTGGGTTCAAATCCCATCCTTTCCATTTATGACAGGTGATCGGTGCGAGGGGTGTGGGCTAGGTCCGCCGGTGGCGGCCCGCCCAACACCCATGTACATATATATATATATACAACAAACAGAGTGGGGGTGGCAGGGGTGACAACCCACCCCCCATCACCCAAATCTATCTATATATATATATATATATATATATATATATATATATTGTATTTTTTAAAACAAAAGGGTCATTTTTAAACTTCATGAAAATAAGGGTCATTGGGAAAAATTAACGAGGCCACAATTTTACCCATTTTCAGGAGTTGGGTTCCTTGCTGGTTGACGGTGAATTTGTGGGATAGTTAAACCTGGTCCACTGCCCAACTTTGACCAAAAATTTTAATCGCTCTAACTTCTCCACACTGGCTTAGATTGGAGATTCATTTGCACCGTTGGAATTAGGGCGAGGAGTACTTCAACCTAAACCTAGTTCGAGAGCAATCCGAGCACTTTGAATTTTGAGCAATTTGAAGCCACCTATCCTTTAAGATCCTCCTGGATCAAGTTTTGACAAACGCGCCTCTTGGCACACTTCAACCCCTTTGCAGCTTGTGCATAGTGATTTATGTTGTCCTCTTTCAGTTGTTTCTTTCTCTAGCTACAAGTAATTCTTAAGCGTCATTGACGATTTTTCTAGACACACTTGGGTATACTTATTAAAACTCAAGAGTGAATATTTTAACATGTTCTTGGCCTTTAAGGCCTTTTTTGATAAACAATATGTACATCACATTCTTAAGTTAATGTCTGACAATGGAGGAGAATATGTTAATTTTTTTTTTATCAACTTTTGCACTGAGCATGGCATTCAATTGCAAAAAAATGTTTTGTATGCTCCACAACAAAATGGTGTAGCTAAAAGGAAGAATCACACTCTAAAAGAAGTGGCCAATTGTATGCTTCGATCTAAAGGACTTATTCTTAATTTTTGTGCAGAAGAAAATAACTTTTCCAATTACATAGTAAATCACACTCCTATTAAAGCTTTAAGGAATATCACTCCAGAAGAAGCATGGAGCTCAATCAAACCAGATGTAAGTCACTTTTGTGTTTTTGGAAGTGAAGCTTGGGCCCATATTCCCGATGAGAAAAATAAAGCCTTTGAACCCAAGAGTGAAAAATGCATTTTTTTTGGATATTCTGAAGATTTCAAAGGACATAGACTTCTTCAACCCAAATCCAAAAATGTAATCATTAGAAGAGATGTAAAATTTGATGAAAATATATCACCCTGCGAGCCTAGTTCAACGAGTGTGACACCTTTGGCCTGTGAACCTGATTCGGCATATGTGCCACCCCTCTATATCCCTTCTACTTTTGACAACATTCCTTCTACTTTGGATCATGAAAATGAGGATGACAATTCTCCTCCACCTCCTCAGGATATTCCTTCAGCTCCATAATTTCCAAAGTGGGTTCACTCTACTCAGGATGCATCAGGTTCTCTTGTAGGTGTTGAGCAGGGTCCCCTAAGTCCGAAGACCATTTTTGCTATATTTTGTAATATATTTTTCAAGTTTAGTCGTGTGTAGGGGATTTTGGGTGGGTCAAACCCCCTCATGAGTTGTAATGGGTAAAAAGGGTAGAACAAGGGGCCACAAACCACAATTTGCGGACCTTAGAGTAGCACAGGATAAAAGTATAAATAGATGACTAGATCGAGTCTAAGAAAGCAGTTTTTGGATAAGTCTGAACGTTGATGATATATATTGTTGTTTTGTGATATCTTTGTGCAATTTTTTTTGGGTAGAAGGCTCCTACTGGCTGTGTGCACGGAGACCTTAGTTCTGTTGTGTGCGGATCCCGTTGGTTGTGTGCATGGGTGACTGAAGGGTTTTTTTATGAAGGATCCGAACTCAGATAAATAAATAAATTTTGTTGTGGATATCTAAGTCTGAAATGCATATGTTTTTTATGTTATGAATGATTCTCCATGTTATTTCTAATTCTTGTATTATCTGCAATTATATCTCTTGCGCAATTGTTTTTTGGTTTATATGAATGATTATTGGTTGGATCTGATGGTATAAGGTTCTTATATTATGTGTTAAGGGTTAATAATTTGATTATAGAGGTTGTGTTAACTTGCGCAAGATATTCTGCATAACTGACCTAAATCTATATGTAAGGGTTTCCTGGTTAGGGCTTCTGTTACGAAGGTATGTTTATGGTTATTTTGGATCTTAAGGCACCCACATCATTCAAACCTCTCTCAGGGTGTGGAAACCTGGTTCTAGCATGCCCCCACACTACTTCGGGTGAGACTTTTACTTGTGCAAGGTCATTGCCAAAAGGGCCAGTAGTAAGAGGGTTTTTATGGTTAACCTCAACTCTAAACCTGGGTCAGAACCCCTCAATCCAATAGTAGGTGACACTACAGATCAACGTCGTACACATTCTCAGTTCAACAGAGTCTCTTATTTATTGGCTCAAGTTCCAGAAAATCTTGATCCAGATACATTTGAATAAGATTCAGGTCATCCAGATTGGGATGAAGCTATGAATGAAGAATATCATTTATTATTGGAAAACGATACTTAGGATCTTATTCCTCTTCCAAAGGGAAGAAAAATTGTCAGATGAAAATGGTTTTATAGAAAAAAGTTTGGACTTGAAGGAAAATTGGATAAACATAAATCTCATCTTGTTGCTAAAGGATTTTCACAAGTTGAAGGCATTGACTAAACTGAAACCTTCTCCCATGTTGCCAAAATGAATTCTATCCGCATTGTTCTTTCACTTGCTGCCTCCTTTAAATGGGAAGTCCATCAGATGCATATTAAATCTGCCTTCTTACATGGGGACTTGCATGAAGAAATATACATGGAACAACCCTCTGGCTTTATGCAAAACAACTCTAGCCTTGTTTGTCACCTTAGGAAGTCTCTCTATGGTCTCAAACAAGCGCCTCAGGCTTGGTATGCCAGAATGGATAGCTTTATCTTAGATAATGGCTTTTCTAGATGTCATTTCGACAACAATGTCTACAACAAGAAAGTGGGTAAGTCCTTAATCATCCTTGTATTTTATGTTGATGATCTTATCCTTACTGGTAGTGATCCCAACTATATAAAGCATTTGAAATCTAGCCTCAAAAATAAGTTTGAAATGATAGACTTAGGACACTTGCATTATTTCCTTGGTCTTCAAGTCTTGCAATCCAAAGAAGGTATCACCCTTTGTCAGTCCAAGTATGCCTATGATCTTATATGCCACTTTCAAATGGAAGACTGTAAGCCATCCCCTTCTCCCTTTTAGTCTAGAGTCAAGCTTTGAGTCACTTGTACTTCCTCTAAAGTTGATGCTACCTTATACCGTCAACTTGTTGGAAAAATTTTGTATCTAACGCATACCCATCCTGAAATTTCCTTTGGCGTTGGTCTTGTTGCTTGGTTTATGCACAAACCTCATGAAAGTCACTAGAAAACAACTAAAATAATACTTTGATATATTCGAGGTACAATTTAGTTTAGGATTCATTACACTACAAGAGCATCTCCATTTTTGATTGGTTTCACTAGTTCTAGTTGGGCTGGTGACCTTGATGATCGAAAGTCTACTACAGGTTATGTATTCACTCTTAGTTCAAGACCTATTACATGGTCTTGTAAGAAACAAAGTACCATTTCTATTTCTTTGATAGAAACAGAGTATCATGGTGTTTTTGAAGCCAGTAAGGAAGCCCCGTGGCTTCGTCAGATCCTATCCGAATTTAGTCTTCATCGACAGCATCCAACTACACTTTGGTGTGATAATCAGAGTGCCATTCAGCTATGAAAAGATCTAGTAAAACATTAGCACATGGAACACATTGAGCTACACATAAACTTCATCATAAAGCTCATTCATGATCGTGTTCTTGAAGTGCACTATTGTTCAACTAATGATCAAGTTGTTGATATCTTTACAAAGTCTCTCACAGAAGCAAAGTTTACCAAAATTCGATCTATGCTTGGAGTTCAGGAAAGTTAACATTAAGGGGGGATACGATCTAATGCCTCCTTCCTTATCCTATTGTGTCACCTCTGTAAATCCTTCAATCCTATCCCAAATTGTTCTTAAGGGGGGATGTTAGGATATTCCGAGACATGGGAAATAATTAAGTACTTGTTCTAGCGTAGAGTTAGGTAAAGTGTGTTTCTTTACTATGTACTATTGTAACTTATAATCCCAGGGTCACGATATGTAGGGATCCAACAGTTCATTCTCTTCTCTATATTTCTGACACTTAATCAATGGCTTAACACCCGATTGGTCCATGATCTCTATTTAAAGAGCATGGAGGGTCATTTTTCGAGTGACCATTTATGAGAAGGGTTTTGAGAAGTTGTTTTCCCCAAGAACATGTTGTGTTGTGTGATTGATTTAATTCTTTCTCTTACTTGCATGTGATTGAGTGATCATTTTTTGTATTCCACAAATACTGTAGAAGGATTCAATATATTGTTTTAGTACATCATAAGATCGGATTGAATCCATTGGTATTGACTTTCTACATGGTCTTAGAGAATTGAACGATATTTATACATGGTATTAGAGTGATATTTCTACACTCCTCGTGTTCTGAAGTTTATGATATTGTTAAATTTGTGAATTAATTAAGGTGCCTCTAAACAACATTTCTTAGCCTAAAAACTCTGCCCTATTGCAATAGAAAGATGAAATTTATGATAACACAATAAAACATGAACTAAATAGGAACACATCACCATTTAACAATGCTCAGGGATCCTGCAAGCAAGCCTTCTCCAATGTCAAACAATCCGAGCCATTCACAAAAATCAGAGCCAATTTTTTTTCAATCTCCAGGTCTATGTATTACTCTCAATAATTGTCTAACCAATAACCAACAACTACAATGAGGCCTCAATGTTGTATTTAACAAGCAAGGAGGACCAAAACCCTCAATGTTGGGGTATATATTTTTTAAGTCCTTTGATCTTTCTTTTAGGACTTTTTACCCCTTTTTTGATTTTTTGATTTTTTCAAAATATGGGAAAACAACTTGTGGAAAGAAAGGTATGTACATATTTTACAAGACTATCATAAGTCAATTCAAAATTATGAATCCTATATTTATAGGATCGTAACAACAACTTCATGTGGGGATGGTATTTCTTGGTGAAATATCAAGAACTCTAAGACTAGTAGCCTTCAATTTTGACCATGATGATCAAGTAATTGTCTTTTGTTTTCTGCAAAAACTCATATTTATGACATTTTACTCTTCAAAGCTTAGGGCCTTCTCTCCAGGATTCAACTTTGGAAAGAAAATATCCAATCCAATCTAAAAACTTGAATGGATATTTACAATGATGTAAAAAGTAAGTGGGACTAACTATGGGTTAACTCAGAAGAATAGTAGTGTTTGAGCATTATACCATTAACTGGTCCTTCTTGAATATCTGTTCCATCCAAATCTTTGATGAATAAAGCATTGTTAGCCCTATATCCATAAATTAAATAAGGTCCTTTCCATATAAAGTCAAACTTTCCATGCTTACCTTTGTCCTCTTTCCTAGAATCCCACTTTAACACTTGATCTCCAATGTAAAAGTCATCTTCTTTACTTCTTTTATCAAAAATTTTCTTGATTTTATCATGAATGACTTGGGATTTCTCATAGAATTCTTCCCTTGTTTGTTGTAGATGAATAGTTTGATTTATCCTCCTTTGTATATCATTGATTTCCACTTGTGATTCTTGAATGATCTTCATTACTGGAACACCTAAGGATGATGGGAAAACTGCATCCATCCCATAAACAATTTGATAAGGGGAAGTGCTAATTGAATTTTTGGTAGTAATTCTATCTGCCCATAAGGCATAGACTAACTTTAAATTCCAAGTCTTTTTGTTATCTTCAAGTAATTTTTTAATAATATTTACAAGGCTTTTATTTGAAGATTCAACTAGGCTATTACCCTGAGGGTAATAAGCAGTAGAGTGGCCTAGGCTAATATGGTACTTGTGACGGAAGGCAATCATTTTCTTAGATTTAAATGTTGCTGCATTATCGGTAATTATTTTCTAAGGGCATCCAAATCTAGATAAAAGGTTGTTTTCTATGAAAGAGATAATGATTGTGTCAGTGGCTTGTCTGGTAGGAATGGCTTCAATCCACTTAGTAAAGTAATCTGTGGCAGTCAAAATCCACTTATGTTGGCAAAAGGATGGGGGGTGAATTTCTCCAATGAAGTCTAAACACCATTGTTGAAATGGCATCTCAGTTGAAATTGGCTTTAAGGGTAAAGGTAACAATTTCTTTTTTCCTTCAAAAATTTGACATTTGTGACATGAAGTAACAAATTTTTTCACATCAGCAAATAAGGTAGGCCAGTAGAAACCAGCTCTCAGGATCTTATCTGCTGTATTTTTCCAATACAAGTGTCCTCCACAGTCACCTGCATGAAATTATTCAAGTGTTTTTGTCAGCTTCTGCTTTCAGTAAACAATTTAGTAATATCCCACTATGTTCTTTCCAAAAAAGCACATTATCTAAAATACAAAATCTCATTGCTTTAAGTTTAAGAAATCTGGCTTTTGTCCTTGATAATCCAGGAGGAGATTGTAAGTTTGTAAATACAAAGATAATATTTGAGTACCAAGGTGAATCTAGAAAGGCTTCATTGATCATTGGAGTCGCCAACTCTTCCTGGTCATCAATCTGAGCAATAAAATTTATGTCTAATGCATTGCAGTTGGATTCAACCATCAATCTAGCTAATCCTTGTCCTTTAATGAGTTTAGTTGGTTTAATCTTTATGTCATATTCTAGGATAGTGGCAATCCACTTACCTCTTCTTCCATCAGGGCCATCCTGAGTAAGAATGTCTTTAAATACAGAATCAGGGACATAGGCAATTATGTGGGAATAGAGAATGTAAACTCTGAAATATTTTATGGCCTTAACCAAAGCTAAGGCTTGTTTCTCCATTATGTTATATTTCAGAGGTGCATCTATAAGAGTCTTAGTGAAAAAAGCTATAGGCTTTTCAAAACCTTGATCATTCTTCTGCAGTAAAATGCAGCAATGGTATGCTCTAATGCAAAAGAAAAATTATAAAGTCTTTTTTGAAATTTGGACTGATTAAGACTGGTGTTTTAGTTAAAGCCTATTTTATGGATTCAAATGATTTTTTGGCTTCAATAGTCCATTTCAAAGTTAAGTCTTTTTTTAGCATATTTTTCAATTCTCTAACGATTTTAGGTAAGTTTGAAATAAATATTCTCAAAAAGTTATTTTTACCTAAGAAAGCTTGTAATTCTTTGATATTTCTAGGTGGATGAATGTTCAAAATTGCTTCTATCCTAGCAGGATCAATTCTAATTCCTTCTTTTGAAATTATATGTCCTAGTAACTTACCTTCCTCTAATCCAAAGAGAGTTTTCTTGGTATTTAAAGAGATGCCAAATTTCCTATATTTAATAAAAGACCTATCTCAAATGATCCAAGTGTTCATTATTTGATTTGGAAAATACAGTAATGTCATCTAGATAAATTACCAAGAAGTCATGAATATCCTTAGCAAAGGCTATGTCCATGCTCTCTGAAAGGTTTCTCCTGCATTCATCAGACCAAAGGGCATTTTCACATACATGAAAGTGCCCCAAGGAGTGGTGAAAGTTGTTTTAGTTTGATCTTCCTTTTGGACTAGGATCTGGTTGTATCCTAAAAAACCATCTAACAAAGAACTTCTAGAGTAACCAACTACCCTTTGTGATCCATTTTAGGTAAAGGGTAATTATCCTTCAAAGATACTTTGTTAAGATTTCTAAAGTCGACACATAATCTAATTTCACCTGTTTTCTTTCTTGTTGGTACTAGGTTTGAAACCCTATTCTGATTTCTATCAGAGGTAATAGAACATGATTAATTCTCCTCAATTTTTGTTTGAATGGATTTTGATCATCTTTTATGGGAATTTTGTGTTGGATTATGTTTGTGTCATAAGCTTTAAGATCTTCATAACTCCAAGAAAACACATCTTGATATTCCTTTAAAAGATCAATGTATTTTTCTTTTTCTTATGGAGGTAAATATTTGGACAATTTAATCATTTTTGGTTTTAATTCTGTCCCAATGTTACATTCCTCAATCTTAGACCTAACTGGTTCCATTTTTGGCTTTTTAGGCACATCGTTGGAATGAAAAAGGTCTTCCAAAGGGGTTAAACCTTTAGGCAAAAATTTATCTTTTAAATCTAATATGTCAATTTCTTCTTCATTGATTTCCTCAATATCTATATTCTCTAAGTTATCTATATCAGATTGAGTAAATACATTTGGTTTGTTAAATTTATGTACATCTATGTTATCTATTTCACAATCAAAATACGAATCTATATTACAGTCCGTATCTATTTTACAATTTTGAAATTATTCCTCATTATTTAAAAAATGGTAAATCTGTTCATCCTAAGAGAAAATTTGCTAGTACTTGAGGTTGTCTGGGATAATTGGTCTATGTTTAACCTCAGCAGTGTACCTATGAGTTGGTTGGAATGGTAAGTTACAAGTACTAGCAAAAGTTGCTAGACAGTGTGCTTGAATGTTTTGTTTTCCGGGTATAGCAACAAACTTGCATTCCAATAAGTCATCAACTGAATCTATTGTTGTATCTCTGTATCTGGCTAGTCCATGATTATAAACACAATAACCTCCATTTATTTGCTTAATGATTAATTTTGAATCTCCCATGATTAGTATTCTTTTTCCTTCTAATTTTTTGATGATCTGGAGGCCTAGAATGAGTGCCTCATACTCTGCCATGTTATTGGTACATTTGAAGTTGAGTCTGAAGGCATGTCCTTCTAAATGATTAGTTTCCATATTTGTAATCCATAATCCTGCTCCTGCTCCTAATTTGTTTACAGAACCATCAAATTCTAAGTGCCAAAGGGACTCATGAAATATGTTGTCATTATTTGGTTTTGGCTTTTTATCAATCAGTTCAGTTTGGATTTCATTGTTATCAGAGTTACATAAAATGAAAGAGTCAAGGTCAGTTGGTGTAGAATAAATGGGGTAATTTATGGATCTCTCAACACTACTGACCATGAATTTCATTAATGTTTCCTTATATATCTTTTTGGGTTGACCAAACAATGATATTGTAGCATAGCTCATTTCCAATTGTAGAGATCCCTCCAAATTTTCTCCCCATGAGCGAGAAAGAAGCATACCATACTTTGGTGGGATGTCAGCTACTACAATGTCCATTACCATACTCTTACCAGGGTACTGAATTGAATTCACACATAAGTCTTTAATTAATCCTAAGAATTTAACTTTGCTAGAATCAAATGAAAACAAATCTTTGTAAGGCCTGGTTATTTCTAGATTAAGAGTTTCCATTATAGCTTTGGGCATTAAATTATGGGAAGCTCCTAAATCTAACATAGCATTGTGTGAAATCTGATCATGGATGGTAAGACTAATATAGAAAGGAGGGACTGATCTATCTGAATGCTTTCCATTCACATTAGGGCCGAAAATCAACTCTGGTTGATCATCATTCAAATTAATGACATCTTCACCATCATTCATATTCAAATTTTCAGTTATAGTTGATTTGTAAAAGTCATTTTTAACCAATTCTGTTAAAGGAATAGGTATTTTTAACTTAGCAATTTCAGACTGAATATTGAATGAGGGTTGAGATTTACTAATTTGAACTAATTCATCTTTAGTAACTGTAATTTGAGTTGGTTTTTCTTGATTTTCAACAGTTGTATTTTTGTCTTCAATTGTCTTGGAATTCTCTGTCCGAGTTTCTTGAGTTTTGCTGATTTTAATTTTCTTTTCAGGGACTGTTTGTGTGGTAGCAGAAATTTTATCAGACTTGGAATTATCAACAGGTGTTCTGGGATTTACTGATTTAGAATTAGCAAAAATATTTTTAGGATCAGAATTTGTTTTTTTTATTGAATTAGAAGCTTTAGCAGTTTTAGATTTTTGTGCATATTTGGAAGATTGAGACACTTCATCAGTGATATCAACAACTTTGGGACTTGTTGATTTTTTAGGAGTGGAAGGATTGGAATTTTCTTTTGTTTTTGGAGCTTCTACATTTTTCTTATTTTGATTTTGGGAATTGTTTTTAGTAGAAGATTCATTATTTTTCTTTTTTCTAAGGTTATACTGACTGTGAATTTCATTAATAGCAAATTCATAACCTTGTTTGTAGTCAAAGGATTCAGTGGAGTTTAATTTGAGTTGTTGAAGCTCGAATAGTTCCAGATCTTTCCGAGTGAGGAAAATGGTGTTGTTTTCATCTATTCCCATTAGATGATTGATGTCATTTTCATCTTCATCATTATTCTGAGAACTTTCAACATAGTTCTCTTGAAATGGGGGCCTAATGTTTTGGTATGGAGCTGCTTCTTTAGCTTTTCCAGAATTAGTGTTTTTTTTGAAATTGGGATTTCTAATCTGAGGTTGATTATCCCATTGAGGTTTTCTATCTATATTATCTAATCTTTCTACTACCCTTTTTAAAGTTTTAGAAAATAAATCCATTTTAACATCTGAGTTTGAACTTTCTTCTTTAATTGTAACTCTTCTTTCATTTCTAAGTCTGGCCTTCCTAGCTAAAATATTGATTTCTACACTGATGACATCTAATTGCATCTATTCTAAGGTTTGGGCATCTCCTTCTCTTAATTGATAGGCCATATCTGTATCAAATCCATCAGGGAATTTGAGCAGAACAGAGTAAGGTGTAGGCTTAAGATTTGCAGGTATTGTATTGTAGACACTGTTGTACTTAGTGCAATAGTCTTGGAAAGACTCAGTAGGAGATCTTTTCAAAGCATCAAACTCAGACAAAATTTGAAGGGGGTTCTTTTTCCTTTCCCATTTATTTAAAAATATTCTATGAAATGCAACTAAATCAGCTACACTACCAGGAGCTAAATTTTTGAACCATTTTTTAACTTCTCCTATCAAACTCTGGGAAAATAACCTTATCTGGACATCTGACTCATCAATTTCATAAATTTCACAGAAATATATTATTTTAGTTACATGTTGTTGAGCAGTATATTGTGACAGATTATCAAACAGTGGTATATTATTCTGATAATCTTGAGGCATGTCATGTAGATTTTGGGGTAAGACAAGGGGAGCATATCTATCAACCATGGCTTGAAGCTTTGCTGAGCTGGGAGGTATAACAGTAATGATAGGTGCAGTGCTGGATATATTAGCTGATGAACTGCAAACTGTAGTTGGAGAGATGGGAAATGAAGCTGGTATGTAAATGGAATTGCTAGGAAATAAAGATGTGGTGCTTATAAAATCTGAATGCAAAGTAGTGGATGCAGTGGATTGAGTGGATGAAGGAAATAATATCCTAGGCTACAAAGGCAATTTAGGAATGAAATGGTCTATAGATGAACTTGTAGAAGTATCTATAAATGAAGTAATCACATATAAAGATGAATTTGCTGTTGGTATTATTGTTGTATGCAATTGAGAAACTGGAGGTTTTATGTAAGGCAACAAATGAGCTAATTAAATAGCTTCATTAATATCTTTAATCAATGAAACATTAATCTTTTCAAATGTATTTTGATATTCAAATTTATTTGACTTTGTTCCTACTGAAATATTTTTCTGTTTTGCATTCAAAAATGAAAGGAAAATAGGATCTATAACAATATTTTTCAAATCAGTTTCAAATTTAGTTTTAAACAATGAATATTCAAACTTCAGATCAAAATCAATATCATTTAAACTCACTAACTCTTTGGGTAAATAATTGGCTTTTCTTAACGGTACTTCAGTTTCTAAATTGACAGTTTGCTTTTTCTTTTTACCAATCTGATCTGGGTTATATACTATAACTGCAGGCTTAGGATTTGGGTTAGACCTAGTATAGTAGGTTTTCCTAGAATCCAGAATGACTGTTTTGAATACCCACATCCTATAAAAATAATCTTAAAGTAAAAATATAATTGAAATATCTTCCTTTAAGATTAAATTTAAGATTGGAGATTGGTTAGTTACCCAGTATGGTCGCCAGTATGTTAACACTCTAGTAATTTCTTAAGTTGTGGGATTTTTAGTTTTTAGTCAAAGAATACTAGAGGTAACCACAAACCTACTTGGAACTCTAGGATCTAGCCTTCCTAAAGTTCAGAGAGGGCTCTCTCTTTAAGATTTATCTTTGTTTTTGATTTATGTTTTTAAGCTAGTTATGATAGAACAATTGTTTTTGTTTTTAAAGGTTTTGGTGGGAAAAAATCACTTAGAGGTAAACTAGAGAGAAATCAACTTGTCCATTTGGCTATGGAGTCTAAATATAGCTAGCAACACTAGAAGTCAAGGCCAAAAAGGTACAAATATATTCAGGGCAAGATAGATAACCCTCATAGATTTGAGAAAGTGTTTTTTGGTGAAATGATATGATCGGGATAAAGGGTAATGAAGGATCCTTTGATATGGAAAATGGAAGGAGGAGGCAGGGGTCAAATGGGAGTAGGAGAAATCAAGGATTCCTAACACCGGAAATTAGCAGAAAACATTAAAATGGTAACTAGTTAAAAACAGGGAGCATTAGACTAATCCTGTAGTAATATTCCTAGTTTCACATTCAGATAGAACAAACATATAATGAATTGCATGAAACTTAGAAAAGGAAATAGTGACAAGTAGAAAGTACTTCACTCATCAGCTTATCACAGGGATCCTGAATTATGATGCCAGTTAGCTTGTCCAGTCTGCTACTTTGAAATCAAACACACAATAGCCTCCAATGTTCAACAAAAATGTCTATAGTAAAGTCCATCAATTTTATTCCACACTGAATACTTCTAATGTAGAAGTATTTATACAAAATGTTATTACAAATATCCTAGGAGAAATCTAGGAATAACTTTAGGAAATAGAAAATATCTTTACAAAATAAGAGGGACAGCTGCTTAATAAATCAACACGCTGTCCTCTTATCCAAAATAAATAGAACTACTTTATCTAACAAGGAGATTTTGGGTGATTAGCTGTCCTGCTTGCTAGCTGCTAGAAAATATCTTCATTTGAGTTTCCTTAGCTGATACCCTTTCATCTGATACTCTTTAATGTTGCTCTTTAACGCTGATACACTTTTGACTGATATTTCCACTGTTTACTACTGTAAAAATATATCTTTTTTTTCAGTAAAAATCAGCGGACTGTCCTTTTATTTCACTGTTTCCTTTTTACTATTTTCAAGGTAATTTTCTTCACTGTTTTACCTCTCATTGTTACATTAAATTTGCAAATGTTTGCCACTATTCTTCATTGGGAATTTTGACATTCTTTAGCTTTCTAAAATTCTCATTAGCCTCCGTGTATTTAGCAAAAGTGGGCTTGAAAACAAAGAGATGTTTAATATCATGTTGTAAAAATAACAAATCTTCAAAATGCTGAAGGAGGACTTTTCCTATGGGAGTGTCTTGTGGTAATGGTTTTTTGACTTGCTCCTTGGAAAATTCCCTGATATTTTTATCATAATCCTTCTGGGGCATCAATTTTTCATTAAAAAAATGGATGTCTGGTAAACCCCTATGTCTTAAGTTTGTGTATTTTACCATAAACTTTGTTATGGCAATGTTCATTAATTCACATTTCTCTTCCAGGTTGTTCATCAAATTCTTCTTAGTTACAACCATTTTAATCTGTAAAATTGTTTCTATTCTATCCAATACCTATAATTCCTCCAATTATGCCCTGTTCTTGTTATTCAAGAATGTGATGAGTTTTAAAGCCTGAGAAGGCTTGTCATTTAACTCATCCTTGGTGTTTTGAATCTCTGCCTGAGCTACTAATAATAAGTCTCTCTGCTCATATATAACCTGAATTGAAGGCCATTGAGTGTGAATGGCTTCAATTATGTTTTTCCATAGATGATTTTTTACAAATGAAATTTGTTCAGTGAAATTTAGCTCTTTTTGTAAGCCCTTGATTTGTTCTCCAAGTCTGATTGCTTTCTGTTCATGGGTTTTAGCATTTATCAGAGCTAACTTATTTGTAGCTTCCAGATTATCAATCATCTTCTTTAGGCTATTGATTTCATTAGTTTTCAAAGAAAATTCCTCCATAGCTTTTACAATCTGACCTGCTCCATCTGTTTGTTGAACCTGTGTTGTAGAAGAATATGTGGTTGAAGTAGTAGCTGAAATCACTGGCACAACAGTTGCCAGTGGTTATTTTGGTGCTAGTTTTTCTCCTAATGTGGAAGCCACTACTGTGGTAATCACTGGTATAATTGAAGGAATGATAGGAGTGTCAATTTATTTCACAGTTTCATTCTCTTGGATAAGCTGGTCCATTTGGGATTCCATTTCTTTGATCTGAGCAGTTAATTTGAGGATGGGCTTCATCATCTCTTCTTTTTCAGTTTGATCTTGAAGGATTTCTTTGGTTTGTGGATGCTCACTTTAACGAAGCTTAAGCTATTTCCTCAAAGCTGCTATATCTTCATTATTTTTCTTTACCAACAATTCTGCTGCTTGAATATTTGAGGGATCATATCCCACCTGTAAAACTAAATCCTCTAAGGCTTTAATTCTTAGGTCCTTTGCATACAAATATCCCTTGTATAACTTCATTTGATCCTGCATATTAAGAATAGTATTCTACAACTTGGTAGCACTCATTTCCTTTGTCACCACAGTTGAATACAACATTTCAGAGCTATGTCTGTGAAATTGAATTTGGTCTAGCTCATGAACATTTTCAATATCTACCTCAAACTCCATCTTTTTATAATCTGCCACTGTCTTTGGTGCTGAAGTAGTTGGTTGTAAAAATGACATAATCATCTTGTTTGTAGAATAATCAAAGGCTATCAGTAGCCTATTTTGATTCCTTGGTTTTTGCTTGAGGAATTGAGAATATATCTCAGTCTTGATCTCCTCATTCTTTTGTTTTATCTGCTTAGATTTCTCTTTGATATCTAAATCCTTTTCCTCAGCTATTTGTGAGGAAGAGGCCTCCATATTTTGTGGCTTTTCAATCATTTGAGTTATGGACGGTTTAGAATTGACTTTACTAGGTTTTAATATGATGAAAAATACCTTAAATTGTAGGTATTTGGATGCTTGAAGGGGTTTCAGAGGTTCAAGACCGAATGTGAGGTCTAGTCCGACTTGCTGAAGTAGGGAATGGCTTTTCCGGTCTGAAGTAAAATTTGATTTTCTCTGGGTATAAATCGACAATTTGGGACAAAGGGTTCTCACACAGCTTATTAGAGCTTTTTACAGTTTGAAATGTGCAAATAAACATCAAAAGTGATATATCAAAGGTTTTAACCTTTGATATGAATCATCATAAAATGCATTAAATGCAGGTCTAATCCATTGGCGGGAGTGGTTTGGATTTTCAAAAAATGAAACTATCAGCAGTTTTTGTGTTGAGCTAAGGCGGTAAGTAGTTTTTGTTGAAACGAACACGATCCTATGAGAGGATGCCACGTCGCAGGAGGCGGAATGGGTAAAACAAACCATTTCGTGTCCATTTGGGCTTTGGGCGAACAATCAATTTGTGAGTGCGACATCGATCTTGCGTCGTTGGATCTATGGAAAAGAAGCAAACGGTCATGATTTTCTTGGGAAGGTGCAGTAAAAAGGATGGTGGGACTGGGGTTTAAACCTTTTTTTTTTCAATGGATGAAGGTTTAAAGTATGTGTAAGTGGGGCTTATGTATACAGGATAATATAAGGTTAAAAAGGGGTTAAATGATGGTATTTATATATATAAAAGAGTTATATATATATGGGCGGAGGCGCATGAGGCGGGGTTATATGGTTAACTATGGTTTAGCCTATGTAAAGCTTGGGGATTTACATACCGGGGATAAGATACAAAGAAAAAATTTAATTTCAATGGAAAATAAACCTTATTCTTAATCGTGATAGCACCTCAGGTTAAAATCTGATGTGAGTAAAGGTTGGTAAGTGTATTTCAAAGGCAGGGGGGTTGAACCTTTATAAAAGACTTAATCTGTCTTTAACACTTAGGATAAAAATGTGATGGGCGGGGCAATGTTTTTGCGTTTCCAAATACATAGCATATGTGTGGAAAGCCATATTTTCATTATTTATTTTATTATATAGTTTTTAGACCATTGAAGGGTCTAATAACCATAGGGGGCAGGGTATTTAATTAAGTTTAGTTTTAGACCAAAGGGAGCATTATTTGGGTTTTTAAGTTAGCATGTGTATAATATATTTGGTCTAAAATATTTATAATAGTGGGTTTTAGGGGGTATTTTAGATAAATGGAATTATATAGATAGGATAAGGTATTTTTAGGGAATTCATAGCATAAGTTTAAAGTTAAAATGACAAGGGGAGATGGAATACACAAAAATACACTAAATGACCAAGTAGAGTGAATAAATAAAAGAAAAGCTTATTATTTCATCATTTCACCAATTTGCTTTGGATAGAGTATTTTTTGAGGGTTTTTGTATTCTTTATGAATGAAGGAAGTTAATTAAATGGTATTTTAGGTTTCATTAAGTAAGAATGATTCTTTACTTATGAAGATGAATTAAAGGATTCTTTACTTATGAAGATGAATTAAATGTATGAATGAGGAATAAATAATGGTAAAGGGGGTTTTATCATAAGAATTCAACATTTTCCACTATCCAGTCATCAAGCCTTGGGTCCAGTCCCAACGGAAGTCAGAGAAATGCTCTGAGCCTCTTTAACTGGAAGTATAGAACACTGAATATTTACAGGGGAAGGGTAATTAGTGATTTTTTTCTGCTGATGAATATTACATGATTTTTCCCACTTCTTTCTACCTACCCCATCATTACTCTAACATTTTTTTTCTTCCTTTTAGCAGGGGCATTTAATCTTGCTACCTTGAAACATTTTATTATTTTGAAAGCATAAAACTATCTAATTCTACCTTATTTCATCCGAGGGCTCAGGTTAAATTCATGAACTCCTCATTATTCTCTACCTAACTACTGATTAGTCAAATTAAATTGTCTGACCAATCTTTATTCACTATCTAAAACATGGAAATTGAAAACATGACAAGTCAAGTTTAAATAGTTTAACTCATCATGGATTATGGCATTTATTGACACACTGCCATAATTTTTTGCAAAAAGTAAGAAGTAGTGGCATTTGGACTTGCACACTTTCATATTTTATTCTCATATTTTTCTTTTGGGGTATATATTTTTTAAGTCCTTTGATCTTTCTTTTAGGACTTTTTACCCCTTTTTTTATTTTTTTATTTTTTCAACATATGGGAAAACAACTTGCGGAAAGCAAGGTATGTACATATTTTACAAGACTATCATAAGTCAATTCAAAATTATGAATCCTATATTTATAGGACCCTAACAAGTTCCATGCTTACCTTTCTTATCTCCAACAGTGACCTTTTCTTCGCCTTTATCAAGCTTCTTTGTTGATGTGGAAGGCATGGCCCCTTGCCTTTTGGAGGGAACAAACAAATTCCTTTCTACTCTTTGGTATGTCAAAGGAAGAGGTTCAATATTGTTTACCTCAGTGCCATATGTCTTGTTTCCATCTTTGTGATGATCTTTGCTTGGCTCACTGACATCTTGGCTTACTTCTTCACTTGTGTCCTTCATGCTGACTTCACTGTTTGCCTGTTCACTTATTTCTGCATTGCCTTTGTCTATACTATGAGCCTCACTGTATTTTTCACTGCTATGCGCACCAAAATCATTTCCACTATGAGCCTCATTGTTTTTACTGTCCTCATGGCCATCATGACTGTTGTCATGACTGCCACTGCCTCCCTCATTACTGTTGCTTTCATCATTGCTGTGATTTTCACTATTATCATCAGCCTCTTCATTCTCTTCACTGTTATCATCAGCCTCACTAACATTGTGGTCCTTGGTGTCACTGCTGTCATTAACATCATTTATATCAGCCTCACTGCCTTCTTGGTTCTGTGAGCTATTGCCAACTTCATCATCATCATTACCTTGGCTGCTTTCTTCATCATTTGTTTTGCATCATTGTCCTTATCACTATCATGAGCCTCATCAAACTCTGTTTCATGGTCTTCTGTTTCCATGCTTTCTGCACTTCTTTCATAATCACTATGAGTTTGACTATTTTTAGATTCAGTGGCCTTTTCTTCACCAATTTTTTCTGCCTCATCTTCATTTTTCTCCTCATTACTTCTTCCTCTTTACTGTCCTCTTCTTCATTATTGCTTGATTGATCATTACCCTCTCCTTCATGGTCTCTTGATTGTTCAATTTCACTTTCCTCATTTCCTGATGCATTGGGAGAGGGTGATAAAGGAGGGTTGTCTTGAGGTGAAGGAACATGTGTAGATGGTGAAACATGTTCATCAGGAGATGATGGAGGAGTAAGGATAGGGGGATGAGATGATGAAGGCATGTTTTGCTAAGGATGAGGTTGTGGGTTTGTGAAGACCTCATGGGAAATGAAAACCTCCCATGGAATACCCTTTTTCTCCAATTGATGCATCACTACCATCTTGATGAGAGAATGGTGAAAGAGGCTTTGCATTTGTTGTGAAGGGTCTCTCTTTTGCACAATATAAGACATCTTGTCAATACTCCTGTAGAGATAGTAGGGAAAATGCAGCATCTTAACCCTAGTAAAGTGCATGAGAAATTTGATATGATAGGAATACAACCTAGAGAACTTCCCCTTACATGTGAAGTATTTCATAATGACCCTCATCAAGTGTACATACCTCTCAATCAAATGTGAAAAAGGAAATATATATTTGTTGTAGTATTTGTATATGGGTTTAAGGAATGGCTCATAGTGGCTTATGTCTAAACTGGCCTGTTTGAACCACTTTTCACCAACACCAGGAATCCCAGTGGCAATAGCAATGGCATCTGATGATAGCTCAAAGTTTACCCCTGCAAGATTGACTTGTTTCTCATGCAAATTGAGGATGAACAACCTAGTGAGCTCAGGGTGACTTTGTACCTGTTGTACTCTTTCACAGAAATGAAAACACCCCACATTTTGGAAACATGTGACAATCATAGGAGAGGCATTAAGTTCCATTGTGTTTTGAGGCTCAAACCTATTAATCCTCCCCCCTCTGTGTTGATGCCTCCTTAGCACTTGGCCTTCTTATTTAATACCATTTCCTCCTTCTCTTGACATTTAGACACATGTTGCTTTGAAACCCTAGCTCTGCTTATGAAATGGATGTGGTAGAGGGCAATGAAAGGGTAGCCTTTTAATAAGTGAGTGACATGGATGCGTGAAGGAAAAGGTATATGATTGTGAGTGAGAGGTAAAGGGAGACAAACTTGATGATCACCCCTATTTTCCCCTGTTTTGACTGATATTACTTGTATAGACAACTGAGGGAGGCTTAATCAGTGTTCCTAGGCATGAAATTTAGGTTTTCACCCTAAGGTTTCCTCATTTTAATCAAATTATAGAAAAAACCTTAAAAGGGAATTTGATATCTTGTACTTACCCATTAAAGCTTCTTAAAAAACCTTTGGAGGCAGTTTGGGAAAATTCTGAGTTGATTTGAGTGAAGGAGTTGGTGTAGAGGCGCTCCAGGTCAAACATGCAGCACCTGAACGTGCAGTCAGGCGATTTGAACGTGGAGTGGTTGGGTCGGTTTGAACGTGCAGCAGTCGGCAAAGGCGCAGCGCCGTGCATGGGATAAACGTGCTGTCGAGTGGCTGAACGCGCAACACTGTGGGCTGTACGACCTGTTGGGTGAGCAAAGGTGCAGCGTGTGCAGGTTTTCTGCTGGGCCTGTCGGTCTTCTAGGTGAACATGTAGCGCATACTCAAAGGTGCGCAACTAAGAGTTATTTTGCATCGTGAAAACCTCCAAGGGCGCACCGCTCGACTCTAAACGCGCAACGCCACCTTGAACACGCAGAGCTGGTTAGACTTGCTCAAATTCGACCAAAAAACTGACAGTTTCTTCTCTTGAGCGTTCCTGAAGATTTTTGCAAGTGAAAAATGATTTGCTGAAGGGTTAGAAGAGTTTATATGGCCCTTGAAACTTTAATTTAACCATGAAACCCACTTTTCTAATTTTCTTTCAAGCCTTTGTTAGTCTTTTCACTAATTTTGCTTTGACTTTTTATTTTGCAGGTGACATAAAAGAGATTGAAGTGGTTCCCTTTATACTTTTTGATAGTTTACATGTTCATATTGACATAGCAGCAATTTAAAAAACCTTCTCTGTCTGCATCATGATATTTAATTTGATCATTTTAATCATTTTAAGGCATGAAAATTCTCTTTTGGAATTTTCACACAGTAACAATTTCAAAATTTTCCTCATTTCCATTATGAGGTCTAACTCAACTCTTTAGCTTTTCTGAATGACCTTTTACATTGTCTGTGGGAAGGTTTGCTTAAATCATGAGTTTGAATCCTTCTTTAATTCTATGGGTTTGATGTGTTTTCTGTTGACACCTTTGAGATTGAAACACAAGGAAACACCTTTGCAACGCTCTTTTGCTAACACCATGGGATTTAAACAATGATTTTGACCTCCTCCGACCACTTTTGATTTGCAGGTGCCTTGGAAACAGTGATTTCACCTCTCTCATTGATATTTGAGGCATGATAGGCTAAGCTTGGTGATTTTTAGGATGCTTCCATATATCAGATTCAAAAACTTCTTTCACCTGCACCATGGAGCTCAAACCTTCTTTTGTTCATTTGACATGACAAAACTTTCTTTGGACAAGTTTGGGGTCTTTACACATAGTGACATCTTCAGAATGTATTTTGTCCTTACCTCAAAACTCAAAGTATCTCGTGCTTGGTAGGTGACTGAAAACCTTGGCTTCACCTTTCTTAGTGATACTCTTCACATCCTTGCTTCTTTGAGACAGCGAGGCATTTCACCTTAGCAAACTCTGGGATGTCACACACAGTAGTCCCTTCCAATCTTCCTTCTGCTGTCATCATGGGGACTTAACATCATCATTTTACCTCTTTGACCATTTTTGGCATGAAAAACTCCTTAGGATGAGGTTGGAATCTTTACAAATAGGGATATCTTCAGAAACCCTTTGCAACCATTATGGAGTCGAAACTTACCCTTTCAACTGCTTTGATCACCTTACCAAAACCCTAGGTTTTTTGGATGTTTGAGAATAATTATTAGTGTTGTCTTCTAAGTTCTCTATAGCCCTTTCAAGTTCATTCATTTCTGTCCAATTCACCTCACCTTTTTCCCTATTTCATCTATAATTTCTAAAAAACTTTTATTCATGTTTGGTTTTCTTGGTGTGCCTCCTTTATGTGATTTGCTACATTGGATCCCTGCTTGGCACATTACTGGCCCAATCAGGCTTAGAAACCATGATTATTCTTGAACAAAAAATGCTTTCTCTCTCTTTTTTGTGAATGTATTTATTGAGGATCAAGCCTCTTACCTTACCAATTATCCGTTGATAGTCACTTTAACACTCCTACAGAAATGTCAGAATGCATAGTTGCCTTTTTGCAAACTTGAAGTTGATAAGGTGTTCTTCTTAGGAAATTTTCTGATCTTTCTTGGACAACCATGTGCCGACCTTATTTTATATTTGAGCTAGCTTCTAACACAGGAAAAATAGTGCTTAAAATACCAATGAAGACCCTACAACCTATGAAACCCTAATGACCTAGTGGGAGGGTTCTTTGACTAAAATCTAGGTTAGGATCTTAAGTGTAAAAATAGAGTTTTTGACAAATTGATGTATTTAAGAACCAAAATCCAATGTACTTGATTTATATAAAGAGCCCACACAGATAGTTTTGAGACCATCAACCCTTGAGGAACTTGGTGAAAATGGGAAGGAACAGGCTGTTTGGAAACCCTAGATGGAAAGTGGAGGGGTGAGGCAAAGGCAAAACAGAGTGCTGAAGGTTACAGGTGGGAAAATAGGATATAGATGAGTGGCACAAGCCCATGAGGGGTATTTTAGGAGTGGTAGGTTAACCATGGAATGGAAAAATAGTAGAATAGTGAAAAATTTGGTATAAGGATAACGAAGGCAGTGAGATTTCTAAAACTCACAATATTTAGGAATCTTGTTTTTAGAAATCTAAAACCAACATTTAGTCATCTATAGATAGCAAAAAATACTAACGAATAATAATGGCTCCACTTGGGGAGGGAAGCTCCCTTTCAGGAGGTGTCCATGGCCTCAGAGTTCAAATCTCTAAGTTTTGAAGACTAGTGCCTTACTTGCACTTTGTAGATTTTTTTTCCTTCATCTCTGATTTTTTTTCTTGAAGCTATGATCTCAAAATTAGAAAGAGATGTTTACTTAAACTTCATTTCTACCTACACATCATACCTTTCCTAACATTTTTTCCTCTTTTGGGTGCACTTGGACTGGCAAACCCTTATTCTTTTTCTTTGAAAGCATAAAACAAAAAATATCTACTTGTATTCTTATCACTCCCAAGAGTTCAGATTAGGCTAATGAACTCTCTTGTTCTCTACCTAGTCTACTTATTTGTCAAGATTAAGCTGTTTGACAAACTTTTATTCTCTAATATACTGACATGAAATTGAAAACATGACTAAACTAGGATTGAGCAATCTGATTTTCCATGGGCTATGGCATTCGGACAAGCTGCACACAGACATTATTTTTTACAACCAAAAAATTGAAAACATGAGGGCTGTGATTTAGAATTTGTTAGGAATCCCTCTTTTTCTCTTGGTTCAGATTTGTACTTTAGGAACCAACAATATTTTCCTAATATAATCTACTGACAAGTCAAGCTTAAATGGTTTGAGAAGTCTTCTTTCACTAACCTATCAACAGAAGTTTAAAACATGTTTAGTCATGATTAGGTTAGATGATTGAACAAGATTCTGTCTTTTGAACTAGTAGTGGAATTTAGGCTTGCACACTTTCAGAAACACTCTTTTTTTTGGGTATGGGTCTGTACCTATTCTTTTCCTACCCTCTTTTACTTCTATTTTTTGTTTTCGTGTTTTTGTTTTTCTGATTTTTCATCAATCAATGTTATGTACAATTAATGAAAGCTTCAAACAAAAATAGTGTTTGAGCATCCTACCATTGACATGACCTCTGAATACCTCTAATCCATCCATCTCTTGTAAAAATAAAGAATTGTCACCTCTAACTAAATGAATGATGTAGGTACCTTTCCACAAATTTTCAAATTTTCCATGCTTGCCTTTGTCTTCCTTCTTGGAATCCCATTTCAGCACTGTGTCTCCAATGTGGGAATCATTTTCTTTGGTCCTTCTGTCAAAGATATTCTTTATGTTATCTTTCACTGCTTGTGTTCTTTTGTAAACTTCTTCCCTTGACTGCTGCAAATGAATGGTTTGGTTCAACCTTCTTTGCATGTCAATTTATTCTGATTGCACCTCTTGAATAAGCTTCATAACTAAAACTCCCAATGATGTTGGGAAAACAACATTCATACCATAAACCAACTGATAGGGAGACATATTGATATATTCCTTAGTTGTTAGTCTATCATCCCATAGCGCATGCACCAATTTTCTATGCCATGATTTTTTGTTCTCTTCTAGCATCTTCTTGATGATGTTCACCAAAATTTTGTTAGAGGACTCACCTAGCCCATTACCTTGAGGGTAATAAGCTATAGAGTGCCCTAGTGTGATGTGGTACTTATAGCAAAAGTCCACCATTATTTTCGACTTAAACATAGCAGCATTATCGGTAATGATCTTTTTGGGACAGCCAAATCTGGACAAGATGTTGGTTTCAAGGAATTTTATGATGACTAAGTTGATAGTGTTCCTTGAAGGGATGGATTCTATCCAGTTGATGAAATAATCAATAGCAATGAGAATCCACTTGTGTTGGGAAAATGAGGCAGGGTGGATTTCGCCAATGAAATATAAACCCCACCGTTGAAAAAGAATTTCAACACTAATAGGATGCAAGGGAAAAGGTAGTAGATTTTTCTTGCCATAAAATATTTGGCATTTATGGAAAGTTTAAACTAGCTTGTGTGTATCAAGGAAAAGAGTGGGCTAATAGTAACCAGCTCTAAGGATTTTATTGGTTGTGGTTTTCCAGTAGAGGTGACCTCCACACTCTCCTTCATGGAACTCATGCATAATTCTATTTGCATCATCTTCAAGCAAACATTTAAGTAATATGCCAACAAAATTTTTCCATTACAAAAATCCATCTAAAATTGATCCAGGAGGATCTTGATCAGTACAGTTCAGTAGAAAGGTCTAGTCAACTTCAGCAGTTCGATGATCAGTTCAGTCTTCATATACACAGTTTCATCAGTTTTGGTCCTTCAATGTCAAGGTTGTCATGTGGATGAGAAAGTGAATTTTGGGTTAAAATGGTGATGTAATTCTACTAAGTGCTAAAATATAATCCTAGCACTAAGGATCTAAATCTAATGTAAAAATCCCTAAGTTTAAAACCCTAAACATTAAAAACCTAAGCACAACCCTAAGCGCTAGTTTGTGAAAACTTTACATGGTGATAAATTGAAAAACCCACATTCGGACCATATGTTAAAAAAAATTAAAATAAAACCAAAATGCTAACCGTGTGGTTTCAAGACCGTGTCGGAGGACCTTAACACCATGTGAACAGGTGTAATAAGACCACACGGAAAATGTTTTGGGTGAGAGTTTTAAAGATTGCGGTTTGTAAACTTTATGGAAACCACATGCATATGATAAGGTTGACCGCAAAGAGTTAACTATAGCAGGATTAACTTTATCCATAACCGCCGAGATATTTTCCACCCATTCACATGGGAATGGTTACAATTCCCCGTGCGGTTAGCCTAACCGTCAGGCTGAGTTTTTATCATATGGTATATTTATGGGTTTTTACAATTAATTTAGTGCTAAGGTCAACACATTATCCTAGGAATTGAATATGGAGATAGGGTTCGAGATTCCATTCACATGATTTGCTCAACTAAGTGCCAAATTTGGCCATCCATAGTTTGAGAGAAATATTATTTAAACCATGACAAATACATTCAAAGGACATTGTGTGTTTTTAGAAGTTCAATTTCATAAGGTTAGAGGTGATTTTGTTTGTAGCATTGCTCAGCCGTCGGTGATTGGAATTGAGCACGAAGATAGGCGTCGGAAAGGAGAGGAAGAGTACTTTCTGTTTACAGGGTTCAGAAGTGCCTTCAAGCATATTCATTCTGTTCCATTTCAGTGTAAATATTCTTCAAGATCAATCCTAATAAAAATGGACACCCACTTAAAAGCGAACCTGGAGATGTAGTCCAGGAGGGACAAACTTCATCATCAAATTGTTTGCCTCTTCTTCTCACTGATTATTGCTGTTATTTAATTCATTTATGCTGCTATTTTATGTCATTTATCATTAAAGCATACTTCAGTTAATATCCAATTCTAAAGGACAAGCTACTCAAAATTCTTAAGCATTTTATTCGATCACATTTCATATCATTTTGGTATCAGATCTAGTTGTGCTTGTAGTTTGTTTGTCAGTGGATGTTAACCAGGTTGGGATTGCGACGTGGAAAAGGTGAGCTTGAGGAATTCGATCCAGAGTTCAGAAGGTGGAAATTCAATCATCAATCAACAATGACAGGGACTGAGACAGTTGAGACTCCTGAAGCTACTAAAAAGAAACCCATGGATGAGAATCAAATCCAATAGATGTTTCTAAACATGCAGCAAATGTTGGCAGAATTATATGAAGACAAGAAGACGAGGGATGAAGCCTCATCGTCAAAGGCATAAAATAAGGACTAGGGTAAAGGAAAGGCAGATAAATCTCCTTCTCCTCTGTCATCTCTATCATCTTCTTCTTCCTCTTCTACTTCTAGTTCTGAATCAGAAAAAGAAAAGAAACCTAAGAATCCATTATTGAAACTTGATGTTAAGTTTGAAATACCTATGTATGATGGTGAAATAAACCCTGAGAAAATAGATAATTGGGTAAAAAAGTTAGAATTCTATTGTCGTATTCAAGATATTACTGATGATAAGACAAAGATCCAATTAGCTACTCTTAGAATGAGGGGTACTGCTTTGATCTGGTGGGAAAGTAAGACACAGATAGATTTAAAGCATAAAGAAAAAGTTATCACCTCATGGAATAAGTTTATTAAAGCTCTAAAGAAACAATTCTATCCATTGGGTCACACACAACAAGTTGTAATTGATTGGCAGCGCTTGCGACAAGGTAAGGGATGTTAGGGTCCCGTGATTTGGCTGATTGGCAAGCCAAATGACAATGTAACATCAAACCAATCTTTGGAGCCCAAGGACCTAGCCTTCCTGGAATTAGAGAGGGATCTCTCTATTTGTGTAAGGGATATTTGAGTGTTTGCTTCTTGTGTTTCTGATTTTAGGCTATTTATGAAGTAGGTTTTTTGGTTTTGCTTTTAGGTTTGTGAGGGATGAACTGATCAAAGACTAAGATAGGTAAAAAGATGTCAGATCAATTGGGCTATGGGGTCGAAAAGGTAAAGAAAGCTTTTAGATGGTGATACAAGGTTGTTTAAGGTCCGATTTGATCGAGGTAAAATGGATCTTTGGGTAAAATGGAGTGGGATGGACACTAAATTTGTGAAGAACAAAGGCTTTCAAACATAAATAGTTCAATAGCTGACATAAACTTGGTAGGGCTAGCCATTAATCATGAGAAATGTAACCATAAACTGATAAATGTATAGAAATAAACATTCAAACAATGTATAGCGATATATGACTCTCTAAATTTAGTAAATTTCTATCAGACTTTGGGGAAATACAATTAAGACAGACAAATAACTCAAATCACTATGAGGAAATGCCTAAGCATAGTATTTCAAGCTATCGGGCACTTTGAAGCAAGATTGCGTAGTTTTAGGCAAAGGGAAAGATCAATAAAAGACCTATTAAATTTGGACAACTAGGTCCAAACTCCATGTTATGATGCTCAGATTAAGAGGCTAATATTTTTGTTGGATTCCTCTTTCGGAGAGGTGTAAAATCCATATATAATATGTCTTAATCCGATGAGCAGAACATTTATTTTGAATTTATTATTCATAATAAATTATATGTGTAGGTCGGCCTTAAGGTTTCACACCCCCAACAGAGATGTCACACACCCCAATGATGGATATAAATACAGGCAAAGTTGGAGAGCATTTTACAACAACACAACTCACATCTTCTTCTCTCATTTGATTTAGTACGAGCTCCTTGGAGGACGAGTTCAGCCCACACGTGTGAAGGAGAAGAAGGACAAATCTGTACGGCTGAGCTGAAGGACGAATTTCTGCAGTTAGGGTTTTGCAGAAAGTTTGACCAGCGTTGACTTTGGTCAACGCATGGTCTGAATGTGCTGATGAAATTTGGTGAGAAGTTCGATTTTGGAAGGCCGTACTGTTTGGCTCAGAAATCGAGGTCAAAGGGTTGGTGATACGCTGTGCGTTGACTTGCTGCGCTTGCGCCTGCGTTGACTTTTTCGGGACGCATTGAATTTTTTGGGTTGACCAGAGTTGACTCATTTGCGATTGGAGGAGTTTGTTGTGACCGATGCAGGTTGGCTAACCAAAGGAGACTTTGCGGTTGAAGCATCCCACATTGTTATCGTATATACCACCACATTTTCACATTTACGATTTGTCTTCTATAAGATCACTTATATGTTCTATCTACATTTTACTTAACTATTTGTATGATTCTTGTGAGAGAAATAAAGTTGCTCAGAAGCTAGAACATCTACAAAAATTTACATGGCAGTATCGGTGAGGTGAAGACAAACTCTATCTTTAGCAATCACCAGGAAGAAATGGGTTCCACAAGTCTTGAATTCAGGAAGGACAAGTGAAGTGGAAGGATGACTTCCATGCCTGGAAGATGATATTAGATCTCAAATTGGAGGACCATGATCTCTTGGATCATGTGCTAGGTAAAATTCAAGAACCTCCATCCAATGCTACCGTTGCTATTAGAAACAAGTATAAGAAGGGAGAGATCAAAGAAAATCTGCTGATTAGGGAATCCATACATAAGAGTCTGGTTGCCTATATATCTGAACTAGGCACATCCAAGGAAATGTATGAAAAATTGATCCTTATGTTCAAAGTAAACAATGTGATCCAAGTGCTATTCCTCAAGAACAAGTTGAAGAATATGAAGAAGGGTCGGGATGAGTCTATTCAAACTTACTTTCTGAAATTGACCGAAACAAGGAACAATCTGCTAGCTATTGGGGAGACAATAGCTGATCGTGAGATGGTTCTCACCACACTTGGAGGACTCCCATATGAATGGAAAGTATTCACAACTACCATTCTCAACAATAATACCATTCCTAACTTTGATGAGCTTCTGTCTAGATGTATGCAAGAAGAAACAAGGATGAAGGAATTCGATAATGACAGAAATGCTCCCTATGGTGCTCATTCTCGAAAGAAGAACTCTGGTGGTCCTAAGAACAAAGGAAGAACGAAGGCTCAAGAAAAGAAGGGCAAGTGTTTCACTTGCCATAGGCCTGGTCACTATGCTAGAGAATGCCCCTTCAAGAAGGATTCTCCCGATAGTGATGATAACAACAAGAACCGAAGGAATGGGAATCGAAGAAATGACAGATCCAAAGGAAAGAGGAAGGCTCACTTTGGTGGAAACAATCAACCTTCTAAAAGGTCTAGAAATACCAGGTATGAGGAGTCTAATGTTGTTGATAAAAGAAATGAGTATATTCTTGTATCTGCTCTCTCTGCTACATCTCCGCCCGACACTATGGATGTCCGGCTAATCGATAGTGGTGCCTCAAGACACATCACCGGATTCAAGGGAGCACTCTCTGACATGGTTGAAAGGGATACTAATCTAGAAATTATCCTTGGGGATAATGCCACATATCCCGTGAAAGGGATAGGGACTGTGACCCTCCACTTGTCTCAAGGTCAAGTCCTACGTTTGCAAGATGTACTCTATGTACCTAAATTGAAGAAGAACCTTGTGTCTGTATCTGCCATGGAAGACAAAGGATTCAATGTAACTTTCTCTGATGGAAAGGTGCTCATATGGAAGGAGAGCTTCAATGAAGCTATCTCAATTGGTTTTAGAGTTGGTACACTCTACCAGGTTGGAGGGAGCCTGTTGGGAGCTATGACTTGTGATACTATCCGACAAACCGAACTATGGCATCGAAGATTTGGACACCTTCATTACAAGGCCCTTCCCGAAGCAAGGAAGGTGGTGACAGGGATGCCTAACTTTGGAAATAATCATGAAGGTGTATGTAAGGGCTGTGCTGAAGGAAAACATACAAGGGGACCTTTCCCCTCAAGTGTCACAAAGACATCTGATATATTGCAACTGGTCCATTCAGATCTATCTGGTATGTTGCCCGTGACATCCCTGGGGGGATGTTCTTACTACATGACATTTACTGATGACTTCTCTCGCAAAACCTGGATATACTTCTTGAAGAAGAAGGATGAGGCTTTCATGTGGTTCCATACCTTCAAAGCCTTGGTGGAAAATATGACCGGAAAGAAGATCAAGATTTTGAGGACCGACAATGGCACTGAATATGAGTCAAATGAGTTCAAAGACTTTTGCAGAGAAGCTGGCATTAAGAGGGAGACTACCACCGCATATACTCCTGAGCAGAATGGTGTTGCTGAACGCAAGAATAGGACTATTGTGGAAGCTGCCCGTGCCATGCTATGTGACCAGGGTCTACCGAAGTTTCTGTGGGGAGAAGCTGCAAATACTGCTGTGTACATTCAAAAACGATGCCCTCATTCCGCTTTGGACTCCAAAACTCCCGAAGAGGTTTTCTCTGGTAAGAAACCCGATGTCTCACATTTTAGAATTTTTGGATGTCCTGTCTATTTTCATGTGCCGAAAGAAAAGAGAAGTAAGTTGGATGCTACTGGGAAGAAAGGAATGTTTGTGGGCTACAGTGAGACTTCTAAGGCCTATAGAGTCTATGTACCTGGTCAAAGGGAAGTAGAGATAAGCCATGATGTCACTTTTGACGAAGATGCTTCCCTGAAGAAAGTAGTAGATCTTCCAAGATCTAGAGAAAATCATGAAGAAAGGCCTGGAAATCTGGAAGAACCGCAGGATGAGACAATGCCTGATATTGAAGGACCAATGGACCCTATTGATCCATCTCCTTCACTGGGAAAGAGACCATCATGGCTCAGGGATACCCTCGAAGATGCTGAGGGTCATGCTGCCCCAAGGGGGACATTCCGAGAAAGCAAGAAGCCGTGTAGATACCAAGGGTACCTAGCTGCCATGAGTACTATTGTACAATCTGAACCTGGATATTTTGAGGAAGTCGTAAAGCATCAAGTCTGGAAGGATGCTATGCACGAAGAATATGAGTCCATAATGAAGAATGATGTCTGGGATGTGGTACCGAGACCGAAGGACAAATCTGTTGTCACCGCAAAATGGCTCTACAAGATCAAACATGGATCTGATGGGAGTGCTGAAAAGTTCAAGGCAAGGTTTGTTGCCCGTGGCTTCTCTCAAAAGGAAGGAATTGACTATGATGACATATTTGCACCTGTGGCACGATATACCACCATCCGATCAATCATAGCCCTTGCTGCTACGCAAGGATGGAGTCTTCATCAGATGGATGTCAAGACCGCTTTTCCGCATGGTGCAATAAAGTAAGAGGTGTATGTAGAACAACCTCTGGGATTTGAAGTTCAAGATCGAGACACTTATGTCTGCAGGTTGAAGAAAGCCCTCTATGGGTTAAACCAAGCACCCAGAGCTTGGTACGAGAGGATGGATAGTTACTTGATGAAGTTGAGCTTCACTCGAAGCAATGCTGATCCAAACCTTTACTTCAAGGTTGTGGAAGGGAAGCCTCTCATTCTAGTGCTGTATGTGGACGACCTCTGACAGGTGCTGACCCTCTCATTCATCAATGTAAGAGGGAGCTCGGCTATCGGGATGAGTTCGAGATAGAGGACCCTGGGGTGATGCACTATTTCCTAGGCTTTGGAGGTACGGCGAGGAGACACGGAGGGTCCTTTCTCGAGAAAATACATTGTGAAGCTTCTGGAAAGATTTGGGATGGTGGACTGTAAGTCCGTGTCGACACCGATGGAACTCAACTTTAAGAAGTTGAGTGGTAGCGCTGCTGGGCCTATCTTGGCCAATCCTACTGAGTATCGTCAACTCATAGGAGATTTGATGTTCTTAGTGAACACCCGACTAGATATAAGTTTTGTAGTGAACACTTTGAGTCAACAGATGGTTGGTCCTCATCACTTTCACTGGGTTGGTGCCAAGAATCTTCTGAGATATCTTCGGGGCACGATAAACCATGGGCTGAGATACACTGCCGGGAGTGTGGTACTCCGTGGATATACTAATGCCGATTGGGCTAGCAGTGTGGTGGATTGTAAGAGCACATCGGGATGCTGCTTCAATCTTGGTTCTGCTTCGATCTCATGGATGAGCAGGAAGCAGAAGTCGGTGGCTTTGAGCACCGCAGAGGCCGAATACATTGCAGCAAGTATGGCCTGTTGTGAAGCAATTTGGTTGCGAAAGCTCTTTAGTGAGCTGTTTGGACATGTGCTAGATACCACCGTGATACTCTGTGATAACCAGAGTGGGATTCGCATGACTGAGAATCCTGTGTTCCACGACCGATCCAAGCATATTGATATAAGGTACCACTTTATCCGGGATATGGTACAGCGAGGCGCCGTAAGGCTCGATCATATAGGAACTGATGAGCAGGTCACGGATATTCTCACTAAGCCCCTAGGGAAGGTCAAGTTCCTAACCTTCCGTGAGAGTCTTGGTGTCGTGGAAAGACCCTATGATGTGGGTCCTGTTGGACGTTGAGCTCTGGGAGCTCTGGAGGGCTTTGGGGATAGCTTCTCGGAGCTATAAGCACTCATAATGCTTCTGCCCCACCCTTGTGATTATTGAGCTGGTTCGCCTCTCATTTATCTGTGCCCCGTATGCATCCTACCCATTGAGTTCAGGGCTCATGGGAAGTACCTCTCATTTGGAAAATGAGATGGGGAAAGCTAGAGACTATTAGCAAAGACTGATGGACGCATCAGAGATTGCCGTACTCTCTATCTAGGATGGCACGGTCCAACCACTTGATCTGGGATCAAGTTTAGTGAGGTCTGGGACCTCTGCCTGACTTTGGGTCAGATGAACCAACTTTGGGTTGGTTGGATACTCTTCATGAGTTTGATAGAGGTTTTGAACCTCTGGACTGATTATGTCAGTCGGGGGATGATGTCTTTGTGAATGACCCACTTCTGTTCTGAAATAAAGAGGCCAACAAAGCAAGTTACGGCGGGATGACGCACAATGTTTGATTGCACTGATGGATGGAGTTCTCCCTAGTTGAGAGGGAGTGTTAAATTTGGACAACTAGGTCCAAACTCCATGTTATGATGCTCAGATTAAGAGGCTAATATTTTAGTTGGATTCCTCTTTCGGAGAGGTGTAAAATCCATATATAATATGTCTTAATCCGATGAGCAGAACATTTATTTTGAATTTATTATTCATAATAAATTATATGTGCAGGTCAGCCTTAAGGTTTCACACCCCCAGCAGATGTGTCACACACCCCAATGATGGATATAAATACAGGCAAAGTTGGAGAGCATTTTATCACAACACAACTCACATCTTCCTCTCTCATCTGATTTAGTACGAGCTCCTTGGAGGACGAGTTCAGCCCACACGTGTGAAGGAGAAGAAGGACAAATCTGTACGGCTGAGTTGAAGGACGAATTTCTGCAGTTAGGGTTTTGCAGAAAGTTTGACCAGCGTTGACTTTGGTCAACGCATGGTCCAATTGGGCTGAAATTTGGTGAGAAGTTCGATTTTGGAAGGCCGTACTGTTTGGCACAGAAATCGAGGTCAAAGGTTGGCCAATGTTCTTCCTACCCTTTTTAGGTTGCTGCCACACGTTGACTTTTTCTGGTTAGGAACAGTGATTGACTTTTTATGAGTGACTTGGGTTCACTCGTTTCTTTGATTGGGCTGATAGTGACCGTACGGGTTGGTGAACAAGGAGACTTTCTTTGGTTGAAGCATCACATTGACCGTCATAACGCACCACCACATTTTTCCTGTTTCTGATTTGTCTTCTATAAGATCCACTTATATGTTCTATCTACATTTTACTTAACTATTTGTATGATTGCTGTGAGAAAAGTAAAGTTGCTCCAAGCATAGAACATCTACAAAAATTTACAAGACCTCCTTGGTTCAACAAATGACAATAAAACAATCAAATAAAGGTTTCAGAGGTGGAGCTATGACTAGCCATGAGTAAGCAGGGCATACCGTGAATCATACTTAGCATGCATAAAACCATAAATGGAACAAGGAAACAATTTCTTCTAAAGTAGTATCTCCTCTTGTTACTAAGCAAAGGTCTTCAAAACAAAACCATTTTTCTTATGCAAGACTATGTTATCATGACTAATTCATATAAATATATAAGAGAACTCTTGGCTGCATAGGCGCGCAGCACAAAAACCGAGGTACGCTGCGCTCTTTAGAAAAATACACTGTTAATACCTACAGGCACGCTGTGCAATTTTCCAGGTGCGTCGCACACTTTTGTAGCTAGTTTTGGAGGCCTTCCCGGTGTCGGAATTGGGCCTGAGATAGCTGGTTCGAAAGCCATGGAAGTATAATTTCCAAATATGCTTGATTTGTTTCATTTTGTGTCCATTTGGATGTTCAAAAATTGATTTTTCCAACACTGGTAAAAAATGGTGGATCCTGGTGCAGAAATGCATAGTGCTTTTTGCAGGCCACTTTTGGATAATTCCCGGTGTCGGAATTGGGCCTGAGATGGCTCGTTTGAAAGAATTGGAAGTATAATTTCCAAATATGCTTTATTGGTTTCATTTTGGGTCAATTTGGTTGTTCAAAAATTGACTGTCCCAACACTGGTAAAAAATGGTGAATGCTGGTGTAGAAAAACATAGAGCTGTTTGTAGGCTACTTTTGGATGCATTCCTGTTGTCAGAATTTCACCCGAGGTGGCACGTTAGAAATATATGGAATTATAATTTCCAAATATACTTTAGGTTTTTCATTTGGTATCCATTTGGTTGTTCAAAAGTTGACTGTACCAACACTGGTAAAAATGGTGAATCCTGGTGCAGAAATTATCCCGTGACATCTGTATTTTTTACATTCCTCACAAACCATGATACCTGTGTAGAAACTGAAGGAGGTTTTTCTTCTTGAACCTATGAGGGACAAAAACCTCTCTCACGTTTTTCAATTTCATCTATATTTGGTCAGAAACACATTTTGAAACAAACTGCCTGGGCACTCCTTAACCTCTGTCTTTTGAAACCTTTGTCATATTGAATGGAATGTTTCTTCAACTGATACCATGCAAGGTATAAAATATTCAATCTATATCTATAGATTGAGCAATGTCATATGAAAAAAACCTCACATTATAACATCAACACAATGTTTTTGTTTTCTTGACTACACTTTAATCAGCAGAAACGCCATTAATAGGTTCCATAGAATCAGTGTCAACAGGAAAGATTCTTTCATATATAGTGCACATATTGTATGTGCCCATTGTATTTATCAGTGAATAAGGATCCACAGCAAGGGCTTTGTAAAATTTTCTCTGGGCACTATTTACCAAAACTCCACAGGGGCTTATGTGTGCCAACCACACAAATTTCAATCTTAAGAACCTGCCCATCTTCAAACAATATATCCTCTGACTGTGATAATTGCAGAGATTCCTGATGACCCCCAGCTTTGATATCTGATTCTTGGCTGTTGGTAGATTTTAAGAACAGCACCAAACTTCAACATTTGTGCAGAGTTATTTTAATGCCAACATCCTATTCTTCATTATATTTTGTTATGGGTCCATCTTGTAAAAAAATAGAACCCAATATACAAATCCACTGTTTATGAGGTGATGAGGGTTTTTTCATATGTGTCATTTCTCTGTATCTTTCACCAAGGATATTTATCTTTTAAACTAATGATGCAGCAGCTTGACCTTGTTGGGTGAAGCCCTACTGTTTCATGTAATGGAGAAGGTATTTTAAAAACTGATTTGACCTTCTGTTGGCAGGGTGTCCTTTAAGCCCATCTAAACTGTATCTTCATAACTTTTCTCCTTTGTTGGCTTCGGCCCAGAATTTATTTTCCCAATATTGAGATAGAAGTTTTGAAACATATTGATGCTCAAACTTTGTATTTCATTTGAAAGCCCATTTGAAAGTAAAATTCACCCCCTCAGCACCATATTACTTTGAAACTCTATAAAAGACCCATCATCTGAACGAAACTCATGAAAACAATGCTATTGCATCCCTTTGAAATCATTGGTAAAAATATTGTTTTATGAAATGAAAAGTTACTAAAAACTGTGTTTTTCTTCATTTTGTTTACAAGGGAGATTATCATACAAACTAGTACTGTTTCAGCCTTTTTCAATGACCCTTTAGACTTATCATGAGGCCTTCTCCCTATCTGCTGATGGAGGTCTTCTTTGACTGAAAATGAAACATGTTTTATCACCCTTTTTTACCATTTGAATGAGCTGAAAGTATCCTTTGATGCTTGCCTTTCATTCATCACTTTGGAGGGAGAATTTTTATAAACCATAAGGGATCTGTTTTAAGAGGAAAATGCTCTTCTCACACAAAAATTTTGAGTGAATGTTTGTTCATATCAGTCTTGCAAAGTCACTTGACACAAAGCTTAGTCTACTAATTTCATCATTCAGATGAGGCTTCTCTTAAATTAAAAACTATGACTTCTGATTTATCCTTTGAAGAAAAAATTTTGAAACATAATGATAGCGACCTTTAACACCACTGATTTTCAACCTTGTCTTTTCAATAGAAAACTTATTCAAACACAATTTGAAACCCTACTGATGCACCCACTATTCATCTTTGGAGGAGGTAGCACACAACAGCTCTGAAGTCATTTAAAAACATGTTGGCCCTCTGATTTTAAATGAAGGAGGTATTATTGATCCTATTCCTAACCCTCTGCTCTTTATTGGAGGTCATTATCATGTTTCCCAACCATCTGCTCTTATACTGGAGGAGGTTAACATAGTTATGACATTTCATCCACTTGCTCTTTGAAGGAGGTCTTCATAGTCATGTCATTGCATCAATTTGCTAAAATGTGTCATCTTTCTTTGCCACACATGTCTCTGCTTGGTATATCAGAATAGGTAATAAAGTGAAATCTCGACAATCTACTATATGAGGCATATTTTGAGATATGTATCTTTTTTCAAATATATTTTTGAACCTTTTAAACCAGAAACCACATGACATGTATTTGTAGATTATTTTCTTGCTAGTCATCATTTACTAACCTTTTTTGACTGTGTTTGCAGAGGTACATTGGATTTGCTCTTTGACTAGTGTTTTTATTCCAGGCTCAAGGAAACATAAGAAGCAACTGTCTTCTTATGTTCAGTTTGATGATGTCTTCTGGAATACTCATACATTTATGCTTCTGAGAGAGACACTGAAACACTGTAGATCAATCATTATATCAGTTTGGCTTTTGAAATATGTACTTATGCTTTCTTTTCATTGCAGATCTCCATCTGCTTACTGATGGAAAATCTCTTCAGTATGAGAAACTTATTTGGATTTGTCTCTTTGTTCTTGTCTAGATATAGTTTTTCATTTGATTTGCACCCTGCAGAGATGCAAAAAATATGACTTTGAACCCTTGAAAGCTCCTTTAGTGTCTTATGGAGATTTTTCCCAATCTTAAGCATATTCTTTTAGATGGTGCACATGCTCATCTCTTTCTGTATTATATCTTTGTAGAATTCCTTCCAGACTGAGACAACAAGAACTCTTAGTGGTGCGACCTAGGGGTATATCAAAGGTTGTTTTTTGCAGATTAAGCACTAATTCAGGCTAGTTGGTATTGAATAAAGAATTCTAGCTTAGGCTATTTTTGTCGAGGAAGGGATTCTCTAAAGCGCCACTACCTAACTTAGGGGCAACTTTCATTGATTCTGATTGTGTTTGACAAGAAGATCAAGGATACGAAGGGAGACACTTTGTCAAATATTGGACAGTGAGTTTCATGAGAACCAAGGGGAAAATGATAGTAGACAAGCAAGACCAAGACAACTATAGACAGGGATATTTTGCTGAAACAAGACATGAATTTGAAAACTGAATATTGCTCTGATCATAGGCTGACAGGAAGGGGTAGGAAAGAAAAAATTTGTTTGGGGGTTTTCTAGATGACAAATTGACATATGGAGATCAACTTCTAAAAAACTCTGCTAGGATTCTAGTCATCAACAACAGGTGAAAAATACTGATGACTAACAGTGGCTCCATTTGGGGAGGGCAGCTCCTTTTTAGGAGGTGTCCAGAATTGCAGATCTTTGGCTTATGAAGACCAGTGCCTTATCCATTGGCGCAAATTTCATTCTTTCTTGATGCCATTTCTGAAAATTGACAACATGATTAGCCTCAAAAACATCTCTACCCACCCAGCTATATTTCCTAACATTTTTCTTCATTAGGTGCATTTTGACTAGCAACCTTTTGACATGATATTTTTTAGAATAGAAAATATCTAATGCTACACTTATATCTTCTGGGAGTTCAGATTAAACTGATGAACTCCTTTGATTCTCTACCTATGCTAGATCGACTATCAAGATAAAGCTGTTTGACAGGACTTTATTCACTATACTAGAACATGAAATTGAAAAATGAACAAATCAGGATTAGACAGTCTGATTTGTCATGTATTTGTGGCATAAAAGACAAGCTGCACACAAATATTATTTTGCATGAAATGAGATTTAGAAAAATCAGGGCTAGGATACATAGTTTGTTTTTCATCCTTGTTTTCCTCTTTGGTTCTGTTTTGAGGATGTGGAACCAGTATCTTTTCCTAATCTACTTATTTTGACAAGTCAAGCTTACACAATTTGACTATCTTTTCTTTCACTAACTTATCAGCAATCAATTTAAAACATGTTCAATTATGATTAGGCTAGATAACTGAATAAGACATCTTTTGAGCACTAGTAGTGGAATTTAGACTTGTTCGCTTTGAGCATGACTATTTTTGGGTATGGGGCTGTACCATTACTTTAGAAACTGCCCTCTTTTTTCTACTTTTCATTATTTTTGTATTTTCTGCTTTTTCACTTTTTTTTTTTTTTTAAACAATCTAGAACTGAAAAGATGCTCACAAGGCTGAGCTTATTTTCCACTGCTTTCTATCTATCCTAATCTAATCTATACACAATAGACATTGATTTGGTGAACTCTCTTTTCCAATGTAACCAGTCAAGTAGATGATTGCATGGGTGACTCTGGTTTAGTTATTTCATGATGCTGAAGAAATGAAAAGGCCACTTCCATTTGGCTTGTTTTCGGACAGTAGTGTTTAAGTTTTTTCTCATACCTTGTAGCAAAATTTTCATGGTAGAACCCACTACTCCTTTAGATTTCTCAAGGAAAACAACAAATGGATCTTGGAATAATACCTGATCTAGAGGATTTGATATATAGGCTTTATTCAGGACTACTCTTTCTTCCACTTGGCTAAATCTGGGACTCTCTTGGGAAAGAAACTCTTCCCCTTGCTCATTATCACTTGAACTGTCAGACTCATCATATATTGCAGTGTGGTCTTCTTTCCAAGCTGATGAGTTCCGATTAAGTGAACTGAAAACTGTGTGAAGGTCATCATGTTGATGAGCAGGGATACAATTTGATAGTAAATCATCTTGAAAGGACAGTGTGAAAATTCTCATGTGTTTATCAACCTATATTTCTTCATTTGCAATTTGTAACTCAATGGAACTTGGTGGCTGCAAATCTGGAGTTAATGAAGATTCCATGTCCAAAATTATTTCCTCAACCATTTCAGAAAATGGCTTCTCATTTACAACATGCTCGAGAACTTCATCATCCTCTTCAGCCTCATCATCAAAGCTGAAAGACTGCTGATTTCCAATTATGTGAATGTTATTTCTGATGGACTAAAGTGAAGTAGAGCAAAGAGTCAGAGACTCTTCACTTACTTCTAAACTCTGAAGGCTCTCCTCATCAGTGTCATAGGTGACCTATATTGGCTGCTTACTTTTTTTAACCTGATGATAATGAACTTCGTCCCACAAATCAATTGTTGATTGCTCTGCAAGGTTAGTTTCTGTTTGGATATCATAATCATCAACACATTGATCAAACCTTGGAGAATCATTAATATAAGTAATGTCACCAACCATGCATATTGGATTATCAGATTTCTTTTCTTCAAATTGATTTACAAATCTATTTTTTGACTTATGATATGCAAGATTAACAGGAGAAATATCAGAAAAGTTTTGGTTATATGAAGTTTCAGAGATTGTCTGAATGCTTATAAGTTGATCTATTTCCTATTCAGTTAAAAATGGAGGCATTTTCATTTCTCTTCAGATATAACTACAATAATCCTCTTTCTCTTGGGAAATCTGATTTGAAGGATGAATGTCTTTTTGGGCTTCACCTATGAGAGATGATGAATCATCACTTATGCCTTTAGAGAGATCCTGTGGGTTCTCTTTCATTTCTTGCTTGTTTTCATCTTCAACCAATTCTTTGTGATGTTGAGGATAGTTAGCATGTAATTCATGAGTTTTTTCTGATAGATTTTTAGGAGGCCAATTTGCTTTTATGAACTCAAATGACTCCCAGCATAAAGGTAGAGATCCTACAGGTTTTGCTTTATCTTCTATTTCGGATTTGAATTCATCCTCACTCAACTCTTCTTGATGTTTGGGATAGTAAACATGGGATTCATGAGTTTCCTCTGATGGATTCTGAGGAGGCCAGTTTTCTTTTATGAACTCAAATGACTCCCAGCATAAAGGTAGAGATCCTACAGGTTTTGATTTATCTTCTATCTCAGATTTGAATTCCTCTTCAATCAACTCTTCTTGATTTAGGTGAGAGTTAACTTGAGCAGGGTTTTCCTGAATAACTGTTGAGAGATCTTTAGGATGCAAATTTTCTTTCAAAGTCTGGAATGATTTAAAGCATAAGGGTAGAGAACCTAAAGGTTTTGATTCTTCTTCCATTTCAGAATCTGTGATTTCAAAATGGTTGATAGTCTCTTTAGAGCATTCCTCTATGTTTTTATTTGCAACTTTCTCATTAGGCGCATTTTGTTCATAACTCTTGTCTTGTAATAGTTGAGTGTGTTCATCCTGAGGAAGAAATGTAGGTTGGTTTGAATAAGTAGTGTTAACCTTAACTTTTTTTCTTTCTCTTTCCTTGTCAAGTAGATGCTCTAGTTTGCTGAAATCATATACCAATTTTTTCAACTTTTCCTCTAAAGATATTATTCTCTCTTGATTTGCTTTGTCTTTCTCTATTATTCTTAGTTGTGCCTCCCTATTTAGTATGTTGAATTCTACATCAACTGCTATCCTTTGCATTTCTTCTAGGGTCAAAGGATCTTTATCTCTTATCCGGAAAACCATCTCTGGGTCAAAATAATCTGGGTAGTGCAATAGAGCACATCCGAGGGGTGGCTTTATGTTAGCAGGCATCGCATGGTATACTTTATTGAACCTGGCTGAAAATATTTGTATTGTCTCCCTTGGTTTTCTTTTTAAATGATTTTATTCCTCTATGATGAGAACTTCATTACCCATGACCACCCACCTATCTAGGAAGATTTGAGTGAATTGATGAAAATTGGTAATGCTTGCAGCTGGAAGGTCTTTAAACCAACTCTTAATTTTTCCTTGTAATGAAAAGGAAAACATTATAATACGCACATCATTTTCTTATATTTCAAAAATTTCAAGTAAATCCTCAATATTTTGGACGCGCTCTTCAGCGGTGACTTTGGAGCTTTCTCCATCAAATCTAGGTAATTTATTTTGAAGATTTGCAGGGAGGGCTCCGAAGATGGGAGGTAAAACCATAGGCTTGTATCTTTCTGGGACCTTTTTGGATATAGGTAGTGTAAAAAGAGATTTATGACTGTTTGAGGTTTCATCCAGAGTGGGAAAGGTAGCATGAGGCTCATGTTTTACTAGGTTTTTTATAGGTGAATCTGGGGTAAGCACAGGTGTATAAGCCTGCTCATGATCTGAAATTTGAGGCTTAGATTTTCGAGGTTTGAGATCTTTCCAATGATCAATGTAGATCTCATCAGTGTATTTTTGATCAGGCTCAAAGTAGGATAGAACATAGTTATAGATAAAGACAATAATTTCTTGAATCCAACTAAGGCCTGAGTGCTTTTTCTTTCTAGGATGACTGGTCATGTTTTAGGTTCTTCCTCCAGTGGAGTCTTTAGGTCTATTGAGATTTGTGGAGTTTCCAGGTGGATTTTTTTGTTGTTTTTAGAGATATGTGTTTATGGTCCACCACCAATAACTGATAAAAAGCCAATCTAGGGATGTTTTGGGGTTTTCTGAGTTTTTATGTGCAACCTATGGTTTGGAAGAGTATCCTATAACTGAATCATCATTTTTCTAAGATGGTGAAAGAGCTAGATTCAACACTTAAGTTTTATAAGTTTGATTGAGACTTCGAGAATTACTAAGTAGTACTTAGATTGTCACTAATTCAGAAGGCCCCATTGTGATCACCATTATGTTAGTGAGCGGTGGGATAAGTCAATCAGATAGTATTCTTAAGGCTACAGAAATGTTAAGGGAATCTAAGTTTTTTTATCACTCAGAGTCCCACCGTGATCACCATTATGTTAGTGAGCGGTGGGATTAAGTCAATCAGATAGTATTCTTAAGGCTGCTGAAATGTTTAGGGAATCTAAGTTTGTTTATCAATCAGAGTCCCACCGTGATCGCCATTATGTTAGGGTCTCGTGATTTGGCTGATTGGCAAGCCAAATGACAGTGTAACATCAAACCAATATTTGGAGCCCAAGGACCTAGCCTTCCTGGACTCAGAGAGGGCTCTCTCTATTTGTGTAAGGGATATATGTGTGTTTGCTTCTTGTTTTTCCGATTTTAGGCTAGTTATGAAGTAGGTTTTTGGTTTTTCTTTTAGGTTTGTGAGGGATGAACTGATCAAAGACTAATATAGGTAAAAAGATGTCAGATCAACTGGGCTATGGGGTGTAAAAGGTCAAGAAAGCTTTCAGATGGTGATACAAGGTTGTTGAAGGGCCGATTTGATCGAGGTAAAATGGATCTTTGGGTAAAATGGAATGGGATGGACACTAAATTTTTGAAGAACAAAGGCTTTCAAACATAAATAGTTCAATAGCTAACATAAACATGGTAGGGCTAGCCATTAATCATGAGAAATATAACCTTAAACTGATAAATGTATAGAAATAAACATTCAAGCAATGCATAGAGATATATGACTCTCTAACTTTAGGAAATTGCTATCAGAATTTGGGGAAATACAATTATGAAAGACAAACAACTCAAATCACTATGAGGAAATGCCTAAGCATATTATTTCAAGCTATTGGGCACTTTGAAGCAAGATTGCATAGTTTTAGGCAAAGGGAAATATCAGTACAAGACCTCCTTGGTTCAACAAATGACAATCAAACAATCAAAGAAAGGTTTAAGAGGTGGAGCTATGACTAGCCATGAGTAAGCAGGGCATACCGTGAATCATACTTAGCATGCATAAAACCATAAATGGAACAAGCAAACAATTTCTTCAGTTATCAAAGAGTAATGAAGGATTCTTTGATATGACTAAGAAGGAAGAAAACATAGAAGCTATAAAGAAACAGGAAATTTGAGGTGCCTCCAAGGGCATGTCTTAAATCTATTCTCTACTGTCTTATAGCAAGCAAGAGAATGAAATAAGAATGAAAGTAAGAATCATAACAGAGAGGGACACTATACCATTTTACCAAGTCAAGGAATCCAACAACAATCCTCTTTCATCATCCAAAAACATTCAAGAAACTATTCAATGCATGAGACAAGTGTTTCTTCCAAGCTTGTATAACCATATATTGTTCTATATCATCAAGTTCAACCTCATTTACAATAAAGTCTCTTGGAATATATAGGCCAAGATGGAGGAAAACCTCCTAGTGCAACTAGCAAGCTCATTGGCCCATAAAAAATATCTGATTTTGTCCTTGAGGCTTTGCAAAGCCCAAGGCACAAAATATCTATGAAAATATCTAAAAAATGCTAAAAAAAGGAATTATATTGAATTTTTATGACTGATAATGTCCCAAAATAGCTTAACGCACATTTGGAGAGGCCACTTTAGAAAACTGTCTTTTTTGGCCAAAAAGCACTAAGGGCGCACCAGCAGAAAATTTCCTGTCTTTCAGATGACTTTTGAGGGCCTTTTCGATGTCAAAACGAGGCCCGTGATGGCTCGTTGGAAAGATCTGGATGTCTAATTTCTGGAAAAACTTTAATTTTCCCAATATGATGCCTGGAAGTCTATAAAATATTGAATTGAGTGAAAAAACCCAAAAAAAAGGCCTTGCTGATATGTGGGCAGAGTGTCGAAAAAATGAGTGTTTTTTGCATCTTTGGGGGACCAAAACAACTTCAATTGCTCTGAAAATTTCTGAGTAGATGCCCCTGAATTTAATGCATCCAATGGTACCACTCTCAAGAGTTGAGGATGCTCCAAACCAAAATGGCGGCGCCCATGATTTTATGCAATTAGGCCCAAAAATGTCAAAAAAAAAATATCGTGTCGAAATTCGCTCAATTTTGGTGAGAAAACCCCTTAAGGGTGTTTAGAAACAGGCGTAGAAGCTCGGGCCAAAGTTCCACGTCTAGAGGTGTCTTTCTCCTTTTTTCTCACCGGGCGCCCTCTTTGGGCAGTTTTGAGCTTTTCTTGGTTTTCTTCCTTGTTGTTTGGCATTTTAGCTTTGGTGAAGAAGTCATGGCCCCTTGCCTAGGAGAGGCAGCTAGCACATGCTTTTGAGAGTGCCCTTCATGATCCATGTTTTGTATTTGTTTGCCCACATCATTGCTTGCTTGAGGGCTGCCTTGTTTGTCTCTGTCACTGCTTTCTTCATGAATTTCATGCTCTTTCCCTTCACTGTTTTGTGCTTCATCACCCTCATGCTTATGGCTGTGTTGGCTGCCATAATGTTTCTTTTTATCACTGCCTTACTACCCATCAGTTTGCTCTTCATTATCACTGCTATGTTTAGACTCTTTGCCTTGTTCCCCATCATCACTAAAGTCATCTTTTCAGTATTGTGTTTAAGCCAAGAGGCTTTTAACAAGACATGTTTGTGGTTTGTGTTTTTGGCACCAAAAAACCTCTTCCCCTCAATTAGTATTTTTATCCTTGTTATCCACAGCAAGAAAATCCCTTTTAATTTGACAAAATCTTCATCTCCTAGCCACTGTTTTTCTTTGATTTAGTAAACAAGGGGTGCTCTTGGAAAACGCTGTCTTTACATACTTCTTCAAGCTGATTATGAGACCCTCACAAAGTTTGTTTTTCTTCTAGAGGTTTGTGCAAATCCTTGACTATTTCATAGCACAAAAAGACCTCTTTTTAAACTGACAAAACCCTTATTTCTTATTCATTGTCTCTCTATGTTTATTTGAAACAGAAAGGGACTCATTTGAAGTCATTGTTTTCTTTGATCATGAAAAAGATGGTATGTTTAAAAAACAAGATATGTTTCTTCCTTTCACTCTCTCTAAACAACCTTTCAAACTTTCAACAAGGACATTAACCTTCTATCATTGTTTCTTCTTTGGTTAAGTAAAAAAGGTGTTATTTGAAACCACTACCAAGATGACTCTTTAAACTAATTTGAAAATCTTTTACAAAACTCTGTTTTTCCTGTATCAACTGTGTGTAACCTTAGTTGTCTCATAGCACAAAAGGATTTTCAAACTTGCACATTAGCCCTTTTCCTTTTCACTGTTTCAATAAACAATCCTTTTGCAAACAGATCATCAATAACTATGATGATTTTACCTTTCAATCCCTGTTTTTCCTTTGATTTATATGATCATGGCGCTTTTTGAAATCAATGTTTAAAAGACTCTTTTTAACTGACAAAAATCTTCATCTTCTAATCACGGCTTCTTCTCTATTCTATTAAACAAATTGCTTTCAACACCACTGTTTTATGTATTTCACACCTTCAATTTGAAATGATGACTGTCCATGTTTTAATCACTGCTTTCTTTGTGGTTTAAGCAACAAAGGGACTAGTTTAAAACACTTTTTTTCAAATGCTCCTTCAAACTGATCATGATGCCCTTCACAAACTTTGTTTTTTCTGATTTTGGAGGCTACAAATCCTTTATTTTTTCATAACACGAAAGACCTCCTTCAAATTTGACAAAATCCTTATACTCTAATCACTGTTTCTCTCCTTTCTTAGACAAGCAGATAACTTGTTGGATGAAGGTTTAGCTTGTTCCTCTAAAGTAGTATCTCCTCTTGTTACTAAGTAAAGGTCTTAAAAAAAAACCATTTTTCTTATGTAAGACTGTGTTATCATGAATAATTCATATAAATCTATAAGAGAACTCTTGGCTGCACAGGCGTGCCACGCAAAAACCCAGGTGCGCCACGCTCTTTAGAAAAATACACTGTTAATACCTATAGGCGCGCCGCGCAATTTTCCAGGCGCGTTGCGCACTTTTGCAGCTGGTTTTAGAGGCCTTCTCGGTGTCGGAATTGGGCATGATATGGCTCGTTGGAAAGATATCGAAGTATAACTTCGAAATATTCTTGATTTGTTTCATTTGGTGTCCATTTGGTTGTTCAAAAGTTGATTTTTCCAACACTGGTCAAAAATAGTGAATCCTGGTGCAGAAATGCATAATGCTTTTTGCAGGCCAGTTTTGGATGCCTTCCCGGTGTCGGAATTGGGCCTGAGATGGCTCGTTGGAAAGATATGGAAGTCTAATTTACAAATATGATTTATTGGTTTCATTTGGTTGTTCAAAAATTGACTGTCCCAACACTGGTCAAAAATGGTGAATGCTGGTGCAGAAATACATAGTGTTGTTTGCAGGCTACTTTTGGATGCCTTCCTGTTGTCGGAATTTGGCCGGAGATGGCTCGTTGGAAAGCTATGGAAGTATAATTTCCAAATATGCTTGATATTTTTCATTTTGTATCTATTTTTTTGTTCAAAAGTTGATTGTCCCAACACTGGTCAAAATGGTGATTCCTAGTGCAGAAATTCTCCTGTGACATCTGTATTTTTTACATTCCTCATAAACCATGACACCTGGGTAGAAAATGAAGGAGGCTTTTCTTCTTGAACCTATGAGGGAGAAAAACCTCTCTCACTTTTTTCAATTTCATCTCTGTTTGGTCAGAAACACATTTTGAAACAAACTGCCTGGGCGCTCCTTAACCTCTGTCTTTTGCAACCTTTGTCATATTGAATGGAATGTTTCTTCAACTGATACCATGCAAGGTATAAAATAATCCGTCTATATCTATAGATTGAGCAATGTCATATGAAAAAACCATCACATTATAACATCAACACAAGGTTTTTATTTTCTTGATTGCACTTTAATCAGCAGAAACACCATTAATAGGTTCCATAGAATCAGTGTCAACAGGAAAGATTCTTTCGTATATAGTGCACGTATTGTATGTGCCCATTGTATTTATCAGTGAATAAGGATCCATGGCAAGGGCTTTGTAAAATTTTCTCTGGGCACTATTTACCAAAACTCCACAGGGGCTTATGTGTGCCAACTACACAAATTTCAATCTTAAGAACCTGCCCATCTTCAAACAATATATCCTCTGACTGTGATAATTGCAGAGATTCCTGATGACCCCTAGCTTTGATATCTGATTCTTGGTTGTTGGTAGATTTTAATAACAACACCAAACTTCAACATTTGTGCAGACTCATTTTAATGCCAACATCCTATTCCTCATTATATTTTGTTATGGGTCCATCTTGTAAAACAGTAGAACCCAATATACAAATCCACTCTTTGTGAGGTGATGAGGGTTTTTTCATATGTGTCATTTCTCTAGATCTTTCACCAAGGAGATTTATATTTTAAACTACTCATGCAGCAGCTTGACCTTGTTGGGTGAAGCCCTACTGTTTCATGTAATGGAGAAGGTCTTTTAAAATGCTGTTTTGACCTTCTGTTGGCAGGGTGTCCTTTAAGCTCATCTGAACCGTATCTTCATAACTTTTCTCCTTTGTTGGCTTCGGCCCATAATTTATTTTTCCAATATTGAGATAGAAGTTTTGAAACATATTGATGCTCAAACTCTGTATTTCATTTGAAAGCCCATTTTAAAGTAAAATTCACCCCCTCAGCACCATATTACTTTGAAACTCTATAAAAGGCCCATCATCTGAAAGAAACTCATGAAAACAATGCTATTGCAGCCCTTTGAAATCATTGGTAAAAACAATGTTTTACGAAATGAAAAGTTACTAAAAATTGTGTTTTTCTTCATTTTGTTTACAAGGGAGATTATCATACAAACCAGTACTGTTGCAACCTTTTTCAATGACCCTTTAGACTTATCATGAGGCCTTCTCCTTATCTGTTGATGGATGTCTTCTTTGACTGAAAATGAAACATGTTTTATCACCCTTTTTTACCATTTGAATGAGCTAAAAGTATCCTTTGATGCTTTCCTTTCATTCATCACTTTGGAGGGAGAATTTTTCTAAACCATAAGGGATTTGTTTTAAGAGGAAAATTCTCTTTTCACACAAAACTTCTGAGTGAATGTTTGCTCATATCAGTCTTGCAAAGTCACTTGACACAGAGCTTAGTCTTCTAATTTCATCATTCAGATGAGGCTGCTCTAAAATTAAAAACTATGACTTCTGATTTATCCTTTGAAGAAAAACTTTTGAAACATAATGATAGAGACCTTTAACACCAGCATGCCATCCTTTTGCCTGTGACATGAAATAGGCTTTCCACCTATGAACTCTCATTGACTCACCATTGATTTTCAAACTTGTCTTTTCAATAGAAAACTTATTCAAACACAATTTGAAACCCTGCTGATGCACCCATTGTTCATCTTTGGAGGAGGTAGCACACAACAACTCTGAAGTCATTTAAAAACATGTTGGCCCTTTGCTTTTAAATGAAGGAGGTATTATTTATCCTGTTCCTAACCCTATGCTCTTTATTGGAGGAGGTCATTATCATGTTTCCCAACCATCTGCTCTTATACTGGAGGAGGTTAACACAGTTATGACATTTCATCCACTTGCTCTTTGAAGGAGGTCTTCACAGTCATGACATTTCATCCATTTGCTAAAATGTGTCATCTTTCTTTGCCACACATGTCTCTGCTTGGTATATTAGAATAGGTAATAAAGTGAAATCTCGACGATCTGCTATATGAGGCATATTTTGAGATATGTATCCTTTGTCAAATATCTTTGTGAACCTTTTAAACCAAAAACCACATGACATGTATTTGTAGATTATTTGCTTGCTAGTCATCATTTACTAACCTTTTTTTACTGTGTTTGCAGAGGTACATTGGATTTACTCTTTGACTAGTGTTTTTATCCTAGGCTCAAGGCAACATAAGAAGCAGCTGTCTTCTTATGTTCAGTTTGATGATGTCTTCTGGAATACTCGTACATTTCTGCTTCTAAGAGAGACAATAAAACACTGTAGATCAATCATTATATCAGTTTGGCTTTTGAAATATGTACTTATGCTTTCTTTTCATTGCAGCTCTCCATTTGATTACTGATGGAAAATCTCTTCAATATGAGAAACTTATTTGGATTTGTCTCTTTGTTCTTGTCTGGATACAATTTTTCATTTGATTTTCCCCCTGCAGAGATGCAAAAAATATGAATTTGAACCCTTGAAAGCTCCTTTAGTGTCTTATGGAGATTTTTCCCAATCTTAAGCATATTCTTTTAGACTGTGCACATGCTCATCTCTTTCTGTATTAGATCTTTGTAGAATTCCTTCCAAATTGAGACTAAAGACCTCTTAGTGGTGCGACCTATGGGTATATCAAGGTTTGTTTTTTGCAGATTAAGCGCTAATTCAGGCTGGTTGGTATTGAACAAAGAATTCTGGCTTAGGCTATTTTTGTCGAGGAAGGGGTTCTCTAAAGCGCCACTACCTAACTTAGGGGCAACTTTCATTGATTTTGATTGTGTTTGACAAGAAGATCAAGGATAGGAAGGGAGACACTTTGTCAAATATTGGACAGTGAGTTTCATGAGAACCAAGGGGAAAATGATAGTAGACAAGCAAGACCAAGACAACTATAGACAGGGATATTTTGCTGAAACAAGACATGAATTTTAAAACTGAATATTGCTCTGATCATAGGCTGACAGGAAGGGCCAGGAAAGCAAAAATTTGTTTTGGGGTTTTCTAGATGACAAATTGACATATGGAGATCAAATTCTAAAAAACTCAGGTAGGAATCTGATCATCAACAACAGGTGAAATATACTGATGACTAACAGTGGCTCCATTTGGGGAGGGCAGCTCATTTTTAGGAGGTGTCCAGAATTGTAGATCTTTGGCTTATGAAGACCAGTGCCTTATCCATTGGCGCAAATTTCAATATGTCTTGATGCCATTTCTGAAAATTGACAGCATGATTAGCCTCAAAAAAATCTCTACCTACCCAGCTATATTTCCTAACATTTTTCTTCTTTAGGTGCATTTTGACTAACAACCTTTTGACATGATATTTTTCAGAATAGAAACTATCTAATGCTACACTTATATCTTCTGGGAGTTCAGATTAAACTGATGAACTCCTTTGATTCTCTACCTATGCTAGATCAACTGTCAATATTAAGCTGTTTGACAGGATTTTATTCACTATACTAGAACATGAAATTGAAAAATGACCAAATCAGGATTAGACAGTCTGATTTGTCATGTATTTGTGGCATAAAAGACAAGCTGCACACAAATATTATTTTGCATGAAATGAGATTTAGAAAAAATCAGGGCTAGGATACATAGTTTGTTTTTCATACCTGTTTTCCTCTTTGGTTCTGTTATGAGCATGTGGAACCAGTATCTTTTCCTAATCTACTTCTTTTGACAAGTCAAGCTTACACAATTTGACTATCTTTTCTTTCACTAACTTATCAGCAATCAATTTAAAACATGTTCAGTTATGATTAGGTGTTCAGTTATAACTGAACCAGACATATTTTGAGCACTAGTAGCGGCATTTAGACTTGCTCACTTTCAGCATGACTATTTTTGGGTATGGGGCTGTACCATTGCTTTAGAAACTACCCTCTTTTTCTACTTTTCGCTGTTTTTGTATTTTCTACTTTTTCACTTTTTTTTTTTAAAACAATTCAGAACTGAAAAGATGCTCACAAGGATGAGCTTATTTTCCACTGCTTTCTATCTATCCTAATCTAATATATACACAATAGACATTTATTTGGTGAACTCTCTTTTCCAATGTAACCAGTCAAGTAGATGATTGCATGGGTGACTCTGGTTTAGTTATTTCATGATGCTGAAGAAATGAAAAGGCCACTTCCATTTGGCTTGTTTTCGGACAATAGTGCTTAAGTTTTTTTCTCATACCTTGTAGCAAACTGTTCATGGTAGAACCCACTAATCCTTTAGATTTCTCAAGGAAAACAACAAATGGATCTTGGAATAATACCTGATCTAGAGGATTTGATATATAGGCTTTATTCAAGACTACTCTTTCTTCCACTTGGCTATATCTGGGACTCTGTTGGGAAAGAAACTCTTCCTCTTGCTCATGATCACTTGAACTGTCAGACTCATCATATATTGCAGTGTGGTCTTCTTTCCGAGTTGATGAGTTCTGATTAAGTGAACTGAAAACTATGTGAAGGTCATCATGTTGATGAGCAGGGATACACTTTGACAATTAATCATTTTGAAAGGATATTGTGACAATTCTCATGTGTTTATCAACCTCTATTTCTTCATCTGCAATTTGTAACTCAATGGAACTTGGTGGCTGCAAATCTGGATTTAATGAAGATTCCATGTCTAAAATTATTTCCTCAACCATTTCAGGAAAAGGCTTCTAATTTACAACATGCTCGAGAATTTCATCATCCTCTTCAGCCTCGTAATCAAAGTTGAAAGAATGCTGATTTCCAATTATGTGAATGTTATTTCTGATGGACTGAAGTGAAGTAGAGCAAAGAGTCAGAGACTCTTCACTTACTTCTAAACTCTCAAGGCTCTCCTCATCAGTGTCATAGGTGACATGTATTGGCTGCTTACTTTTTTAACCTGATGATAATGAACTTCGTCCCACAAATCAATTGTTGATTGCTCTGTAAGGTTAGTTTATGTTTGGATATCATAATCATCAACATATTAATCAAACCTTGGAGAATCATTAATATAAGTAATGTCACCAACCATGCATATTGGAATATCAGATTTCTTTTCTTCAAATTGATTTACAAATCTATTTTTTGACTTATGATATGCAAGATTAACAGGAGAAATATCATAAAAGTTTTGGTTATATGAAGTTTCAGAGGTTGTCTGCATGTTTATAAGTTGATCTATTTCCTCTCCAGTTAAAAAGGGAGGCATTTTCATTTCTCTTCAGATATAACTACAATAATCCTCTTTCTCTTGGGAAATCTGATTTGAAGGATGAATGTCCTTTTGGGCTTCACCTATGAGAGATGATGAATCATCACTTATGCCTTTAGAGAGATCCCGTGGGTTCTCTTTCATTTCTTGCTTGTTTTCATCTTCAACCAATTCTTTGTGATGTTGAGGATAGTTAGCATGTAATTCATGAGTTTTTTCTGATAGATTTTTAGGAGGCCAATTTTCTTTTATGAACTCAAATGACTCCCAGCATAAAGGTAGAGATCCTACAGGTTTTGATTTATCTTCTATCTCGGATCTGAATTCATCCTTACTCAACTCTTCTTGATGCTTAGGATAATAAGCATGGGATTCATGAGTTTCCTCTGATGGATTGTTAGGAGGCAAATTTGCTTTTATGAACTGAAATGACCCCCAGCATAAAGGTAGAGATCCTACAGGTTTTGATTTATCTTCTATCTCAGATTTGAATTCCTCTTCAATCAACTCTTCTTGATTTAGGTGAGAGTTAACTTGAGCAGGGTTTTCCTGAATAACTGCTGAGAGATCTTTAGGATGCAAATTTTCTTTCAAAGTATGGAATGATTTAAAGCATAAGGGTAGAGAACCTAAAGGTTTTGATTCTTCTTCCATTTCATAATCTGTGATTTCAAAATGGCTGATAGTCTCTTTAGAGCATTCCTCTATGTTTTTATTTGCAACTTTCCCATTAGGCACATTTTGTTTATAACTCTTGTCTTGTAATAGTCTAGTGTGTTCATCTTGAGGAAGAAGTGTAGGTTGGTTTGAATAAGCAGTGTTAACCTTAAATTTGTGTTTTTCTCTTTTCCTATCAAGTAGATGCTCTATTTTTCTGAACATACATACCAAAATTTTCAACTTTTCCTCTGAAGATATTATTCTCTCTTGATTTGCTTTGTCTTTCTCTATTATTCTTAGCTGTGCCTCCCCATTTAGTATGTTGAATTCTACATCAACTGCTATCCTTTGCATTTATTCTAGGGTCAAAGGATCTTTATTTCTTATCCGGAAAACCATCTCTGGGTCAAAAGAATCTGGGTAGTGCAAGAGAGCACATTCGAGGGGTGGATTTATGTTAGCAGGCATTGCATGGTATACTTTATTGAACCTGGCTGAAAAGTTTTGTATTGTCTCCCCTGGTTGTATTTTTAACTGATTGTATTCCTTTATGATGAGAACTTTATTACCCATGACCACCCACCTATCTAGGAAGATTTGAGTGAACTGATGAAAATTGGTAATGCTTGCAGCTGGAAGGTCTTTAAACCAACTCTTAATTTTTCCTTGTAATGATAAGGCAAACATTCTAATATGCACATCATCTTCTTCTAATTCATAAAGGTCAAGTAAATCCTTAATATTTTGGACGTGCTCTTCAGCGGTGACTTTGGAGCTTTCTCCATCAAATCTGGGTAATTTATTTTGAAGATTTGCAGGAAGGGCTTGGGAGATGGGAGGTAAAACCAGAGGCTTGTATATTTCTGGGACCTTTGTGGATATAGGTAGTGTAAAAAGATATTTATGACTGTTTGAGGTTTCAGCCAGAGTGAGAAAGGTAGCATGAGGCTCATGTTTTGCTAGGTTTTCCATAGGTGAATCTGGGGTAAGCATAGGTGTACAAGCCTGCTCATGGTCTGAAATTTGAGGCTTAGATTTTCGAGGTTTGAGATCTTTCCAATGATCAATGTAGATCTCATCAGTGTATTCTTGATCAGGCTCAAAGTAGGATAGAACATAGTTATAGATAAAGACAATAATTTCTTGAATCCAACTAAGGCCTGAGTGCTTTTTCTTTCTAGGATGACTGGTCATGTTTTAGGTTCTTCCTCCAGTGGAGTCTTTAGGTCTATTGAGAGTTTTGGAGTCACCAGGTGGATGTTTGTGTTGTTTTTAGAGATATGTGTTTATGGTCCACCACCAATAATTGATAAAAATCCAATCTAGGGATGTTTTGGGGTTTTCTGAGTTTTTATGTGCAGCCTATGGTTTGGAAGAGTATCCTATAACTGAATCATTATTTTGCTAAGATGGTGAAAGAGCTAGCTTCAACAATTAAGTTTTCTAAGTTTGATTGAGACTTCGAGAATTACTAAGGAGTACTTAGATTGTCACTAACTCGGAAGGTCCCACCATAATCGCCATTATGTTAGTGAACGGTGGGATAAGTCAATCAGATAGTATTCTTAAGGCTACTGAAATGTTAAGGGAATCTAAGTTTGTTTATCACTCAGAGTCCCACCGTGATCGCCATTGTGTTAGTGAGCGGTGGGATTAAGTCAATCATATAGTATTCTTAAGGCTGCTGAAATGTTTAGAGAATCTAAGTTTGTTTATCACTCAGAGTCCCACCGTGATCGCCATTATGTTAGGGTCCCGTGATTTGGCTGATTGGCAAGCCAAATGATAGTGTAACATCAAACCAATCTTTGGAGCCCAAGGACCTAGCCTTCCTAGACTTAGAGAGGGCTCTCTCTATTTGTGTAAGGGATATCTGTGTGTTTGCTTCTTGTGTTTATGATTTTAGGCTAGTTATGAAGTAGGCTTTTGGTTTTGCTTTTAGGTTTGTGAGGGATGAACTGATCAAAGACTAAGATAGGTAAAAAGATGTCAGATCAACTGGGCTATGGAGTTGAAAAGGTCAAGAAAGCTTTCAGATGGTGATACAAGGTTGTTGAAGGGCCGATTTGATCGAGGTAAAATGGATCTTTGGGTAAAATGGAATGGGATGGACACTAAATTTGTGAAGAATAAAGGATTTCAAACATAAATAGTTCAATATTTGACATAAACATGGTAGGGCTAGCCATTAATCATGAGAAATGTAACCATAAACTGATAAATGTATAGAAATAAACATTCAAGCAATGCATAGATATATATGACTCTCTAACTTTAGGAAATTGCTATCAGACTTTGGGGAAATACAATTAAGATAGACAAACAACTCAAATCACTACGAGTAAATTCCTAAGCATAGTATTTCAAGCTATCGGGCACTTTGAAGCAAGATTGCATAGTTTTAGGCAAAGGGAAATATCAGTACAAGACCTCCTTGGTTCAACAAATGATAATCAAACAATCAAAGAAAGGTTTCAGAGGTGGAGCTATGACTAGCCATGAGTAAGCATGGCATACCGTGAATCATACTTAGCATGCATAAAACCATAAATGGAACAAGCAAACAATTTCTTCAGTTATCAAAGAGCAATGAAGGATTCTTTGATATGTCTAAGAAGGAAAAAAACATAGAAGCTATAAAGAAACAGGAAATTTGAGGTGCCTCCAAGGGCATGTCTCAAATCTATTCTCTACTATATTATAGCAAGCAAGATCATGAAATATGAATGAAAACTAAGAAGCATAACAGAGAGGGACACTATACCATTTTACCAAGTCAAGGAATCCAGCAACAGTCCTCTTTCATCATCCAAAAACATTCAAGAAACTATCCAATGCATGAGACAAGTGTTTCTTCCAAGCTTGTATAACCATATATTGCTCTATATCATCAAGTTCAAACTCATTTACAATGAAGTCTCTTGGAATATATAGGCTAAGATGGAGGAAAATCTCCTAGTGCAACTAGCAAGCTCATTGGCCCATCAAAAATATCTGATTTTGTCCTTGAGGCTTTGCAAAGCCCAAGGCACAAAATATCTACGAAAATATCTAAAAAATGCTAAAAAAGGAATTATATTAAATTTTTATGACTGATAATGTCCCAAAATATCTTAACGCACATTTGGAGAGGCCACTTCAGAAAACTGCCTTTTTTGGCCAAAAAGCACTAAGGGCACACCAGCAGAAAATTTCCTGTCTTTCGGATGACTTTTGAGAGCCTTCCCGATGTCGAAACGAGGCTCGTGATGGCTCGTTGGAAAGCTATGGATGTCTAATTTTTTGAACAACTTTAAATTTCCCAATATGATTCCTGGAAGTCTGTAAAATATTGAAATGAGTGAAAAAACCCAAAAAATAGGCCTTGCTGATATGTGGGCAGAGTGTCGAAAAAGTGAGTGTTTTTTGCATCTTTGGGGGACCAAAACAACTTCAAATGCTCTAAAAATTTCTGAGTATATGCCCCTGAATTTAATGCATCCAATGGTACCACTCTCAAGAGTTTAGGATGCTCCAAACCAAAATGGCGGCGTCCATGATTTTATGCAATTAGGCCCAAAAATGTCAAAAAACAAGATCGTGTCGAAATTCGCTCAATTTTGGTGAGAAAACCCCTTAAGGGTGTTTAGAAATAGGCCTAGAAGCTCGGGTAAAAATTCCAAGTCTAGAGGTGTTTTTCTTCTTTTTTCTCACCGGGCACCCTCTTTGCGCAGTTTTGAGCTTTTCTTGGTTTTCTTCCTTGTTGTTTGGCATTCTAGCTTTGGTGAATAAGTCATGGCCCCTTGCCTAGGAAAGGCAATTGGCACATGCTTTTGAGAGTGCCCTTCATGATCCATGTTTTGTATTTGTTTGCCCTCATCATTGCTTGCTTGAGCGCTGCCTTGTTTGTCTCTGTCACTGCTTTCTTCATGACTGTCATGCTCTTTCCCTTCACTGTTTTGTGCTTCATCACCCTCATGCTTATTTCTGTGTTGGCTGCCATAATGTTCCTTTTTATCACTGCCTTACTGCCCATCACTTTGCTTTTCATTATCACTGCTATGTTTAGACTCTTTGCCTTGTTCCCCATCATCACTAAAGTCATCTTTCCAGTATTGTGTTTGAGCCAAGAGGCTTTTAACAAGACATGTTTGTGGTTTGTGTTTTTGGCACCAAAAAACCTCTTCCTCTCAATCAATATTTTTATCCTTGTTATCCACAGCAAGAAAACCCCTTTTAATTTGACAAAATCTTCATCCCCTAGCCACTGTTTTTCTTTGATTTAGTAAACTAGGGGTGCCCTTGGAAAACAATGTCTTAACATACTTCTTCAAGCTGATTATGAGACCCTCACAAACTCTGTTTTTCTTCTAGAGGTTTGTGCAAATCCTTGATTATTTCATAGCACAAAAAGACCTCTTTTTAAACTGACAAAACTCTCATTTCTTATTCACTGTCTCTATGTGTTTATTTGTAACAGAAAGGGACTCATTTGAAGTCATTGTTTTCTTTGATCATGACAAACATGGTATGTTTAAAAAACAAGATATGTTTCTTCCTTTCACTATCTCTAAACAACCTTTCAAACTTTATACAAGGACATTACCCTTCTATCACTGTTTCTTCTTTGGTTAAGTAAACAAGGTGTTCTTTGAAACCACTGCCAAGATGACTCTTTAAACTGATTTGAAAATCTTTTACAAAACTCTGTTTTTGCCTCTATCAACTGTGTGTAACCTTAGCTGTCTCATAGCACAAAAGGATTTTCAAACTTGCACATTAGCCCTTTTCCTTTTCACTGTTTCAATAAACAATCCTTTTGCAAACAGATCATCAATAACTATGATGATTTTACCTTTCAATCCCTGTTTTTCCTTTGATTTAGATGATCATGGCGCTTTTTGAAATCAATGTTTAAAAGAATCTTTTCAACTGACAAAAATCTTCATCTTCTAACCACGGCTTCTTCTCTAATCTATTAAACAAATTGCTTTCAACACCACTGTTTTATGTATGCACACCTTCAATTTGAAATGATGACTGTCCATGTTTTAATCACAACTTTCTTTGTGGTTTAAGCAACAAAGGGACTGGTTTAAAACACTTTTTTTCAAATGAAACACTGTTACCGATGAAATAGGTAACCTGACCTCAAAACGGGAACTCTAGCCCAAAAAGACTCAAAAAACATGAAAAAACACCCCAAAAACAAAAAAAATGTATTCCAGAACACACTTGGTTTTTTTTGAAGGTCAAATTTCAACATTTTATAAAATTATGCTAAAAACAAAATTGTGAAAAAAGGATTGAAAAAACACCCTCAAAACAAAACCAGTTGATGCTGAAATAACCAAAAAAAAAATTTGTCATATTTTTGACATTTTTAAAAATAGAAATAACATTTTTTAATTTTTAAAATTCAAACATTAAAAAAAACCTAAAATTTAAGAAAAAATAAATTTAAAAAATAAAAACATTTTAAAGCTTAAAATTTAAAAATATATAGGAATAAAAAAATAAAAATAAAAACAAAATAAAAATTTTAATTCAAACATTAAAAAAAACCTAAAATTTAAGAAAAAATTAAAAAATTAAAAAACATTTAAAGATTAAAATTTCAAAATATATAGAATTAAAAAAATAAAAATAAAAACAAAACAAAAATATTAAATTAAAAAGAAAAACAAGTTAAAAAAATATAGAAATTATAAAAAATAAAATATAAAAATTAAATTTAAAAAAGAAAAAGAAAATGTTTATTAAATTAAAAAAAAAAATTAAATTTTAAAAGAAAAAATTAAATTTAAATAAATATATTAAATTTTAATAAATTTAAAACTAAAAAAAAAACATTATTGAAATTAAAAGTAAAAAAAGAAAAACTAATTAAAAATAATAAATGAAAAAAAAATACAATAAAAATATTAAATTTAAAGAAATATATATTAAAAAAACAAATAGATTTTAAAAAATATATTAAATTTAAATTATAAAAAAATAATATATATATATATATATATAAACTTTAATTAAAAAAAAATATATATATATATATTAGATTTTATTAAATTAAAAAAAAATTTAATATTAAAATAATAAATTAAATTAAAAAAAAAATAATATTAAATTTTAATAAATAAATAAATAAAGAAATAAATTTTGAAATAAAAATTAAATTTTAAATATAAAGAAAAAAAAAACATTGTTAAAATAACAAGTTAAAAAACTTTAAAAATCAATTAAAATTGAAAAAAATATATTAATTAAAAAATAAAATAAAAAACAAATTAATTTGAAAATATTAAGTTTAACTTAAAAAAATCTAATTTTAAATACACAATTTTAATTGAAATAAAAAAAATATAAAAAAATTATGTAATTAAAAAAATAATAATAAAAAAATAAAAAATTAAAAGAAAAAATTAAATTAAAATAAATAAATAAATAAATAATAATAAATTTATTAAATTTTAAGAAATTAAATGAAAAAACTAAACATAAAATTTAATAGTAAAAAAAAAATACGAAAAACTTAAAGAAAAAAAATCAATTAAATAAAAAAAAATACAAAATTTAATAAAAATTATTAACAAAATTTAGAAAAAAAAATTAAAAACAAAAAATGAATAAAACTAAAAAAAAAAAAAAAACAAAAACAAATTAAAACAAATTAAATTTTAAATATAAAAATTAAATTAAAAAAAAAAAAAATTAAATTTTTTGAATTAAAAAAAAATTAAAAAAAAATCAAATTAAAAAAAAAAAAAAAATATTAAAAATTAGAAAAATAAAAAATAAAAAAGAATTTTTTGATTGTGGTGGTGCCGCCAATCGGCCTCCTGCCCAGGTGACGGCGGAGGCCGGCCGCTAGGCGGGAGGCCGATTCCGAGAATCGCCCTCCCGTGGCAGGAGGTCGATTCCGGGAATCGCCCTCCTGCGGCGGGAGGCCGATTTCGGGAATCGCCCTGAGGCCGATTCCAGGAATCGCCCTGAGGCTGATTCCGGGAATCTCCCTCCCACGACAAGAGGCCGATTCCCGGAATTTCCCTGAGGCTGATTCCCGAAATTGGCCTCCCACGGCGGGAGGGCGATTCCCGGAATCAGCCTCTCGTCGCTGGAGGGAAATTCTCGGAATCGGCCTGAGGGCGATTCCCAGAATCCGCCTGAGGGCGATTCTCAGAATCGGCCTCTCGCCACGGGAGGGCGATTCCTGGAATCAGCCTCCCACAGCGGGAGGGCAATTCCCGGGATCGACCTCCCACGGCGGGAAGGCGATTCCCGGAATCAGCCTTCTGCTGCAGGAGGGCAATTCTCGGAATCGGCCTCCCGCCGTGGTGACGACGGAGGCCGGCTGCTGGGTGGGCGAGGGGATGCAGCCCCCCACCCCCCCCCCGACTGGCCTCCACCGCCACCTGGGCGGGAGGCCGACTCGCGCAGCCCCCTGCCCGCCCAGCGACCGGCCTCCGCCGCCACCTGGGCGGGAGGCTGACTAGCGGCGCCACCACGATCAAAAAATTCTTTTATTTTATTTTATTTTTTAATTTTTAATATATATTTTATTTTTTTAAATTTGATTTTAATTTATATATATTTTTTTAAATTCAAAAAATTTAAAATTGTTTTTTTTTATTCAAATCTTTTATTTTAAATTTAATTTGTTTTAATTTTGCTTTTAAATTTAATATTTTAGATTAAAATTTTTATTTTTATTTTTATTTTTAATTTAAAATTTATTCATTAAATTCATTAAATTTTAGTTTAATTTAATTTAATTTTTTAAAATCTTTTAGTTTATTTGGTTTCTCATTTTAAAAATTTAAAAATAGTTTCATTTAAAAAAAAAACAACAAATTTATGGATATTTGTTTTTTAATTATTTGCATGTGGTTTTTTTCATTTTTTTTGTTTTTTTAATGATAGTTTTTTTTATTATAATTCTTTTATTTTAATTTTCTTTTTCAATTTTTTTTTTTTTGATTTGTTTTTTTTATTAATTTTAAAATTTGTATTTTTTTTTCTTCTTATTATTATTCTTTTAATTTAAATTTTTAAATTTAATTTTTTCTTTTTGTATTTTATTTTTTTTATCTAAATTTTAATTTTGTAATTTAAATTATTTTTAAATTTTCTATTTTAATTTTTTTTTTGTAATTATATGGATTTTTTTAATAACTTAGAAAAAAATGTTTTTGATGTGTTTTTTTTTTTAAATTTTTTGTTAATTTTTGTTTTTTTTCTTTAAATTATGTGTTTTTTTTTCAAATTTTGTCATTTCTTTTGATATAATTTTCGATTTTATTTATTTATTTATTTTTGTTTAAATTTTTTATTTTTACGAGTTAATTTTGTTTTTTTTTACATTTTTATTGGTTTTCTATATTGTTTTTATATATATATTTTTATCTAAGTTTTGTGTTTTATTACCAACATGAAAATCACCACTCTAAAAAAAAAGGTTGATGCTGCATCAATACGTTTCAAAATTAGCATAAAATCACCGCTCTAAAAAAAAAGTTGATGCTACATCAATACGTTTCAAAATTAGCATGAAAATCACTAACATTTAAAAAAAAATATTCATACTTGATAAATAAAAATATTAGAGTGTCAAAAATGTGCTAAAAAAAAGAGAGGTGATTCTGCATCACCACTTTTCAAAATCGGGTGCTTTTTATGCTACCAAAAAAAAGTAGGTAATAGTGCGGTTACCTATTTCATCGGTAACATTGTTATGCTTCTTCAAACTGATCATGATGCCCTTCACAAACTTTGCTTTTTCTGATTTTGGAGGCTGCAAATCATTTATTTTTTCATAACACTAAAGACCTCCTTCAAATTTGACAAAAGCCTTATACTCTAATCACTGTTTCTCTCCTTTCTTAGACAAGCAGACAATTTGTTGGATGAAGGTTTAACTTGTTCCTCTAAAGTAGTATCTCCTCTTGTTACTAAGCAAAGCTCTTCAAAACAAAACCATTTTTCTTATGTAAGACTGTGTTATCATGACTAATTCATATAAATCTATAAGAGAACTCTTGGCTGCACATGAGCGCTGCGCTCTTTAGAAAAATACACTGTTAATAACTACAGGCGCGCTGTGCAATTTTCCAGGCTTGTCGCGCACTTTTGCAGCTGGTTTTGGAGGCCTTCCCGGTGTCGGAATTGGGCCTGAGACGGCTCTTTGGAAAGATATGGAAGTAAAATTTCCAAATATGCTTGATATGTTTCATTTGGTGTCTATTTGGTTGTTCAAAAATTGATTTTTCCAACACTGGTAAAAAATGGTGAATCCTGGTGCAAAAATGCATAGTGCTTTTTGCAGGCCACTTTTGGATGCCTTCCCGGTGTCAGAATTTGGCATGAGATGGCTTGTTGGAAAGATATGGAAGTATAATTTCTAAATATGCTTTATTGGTTTCATTTGGTGTCCATTTTGTTGTTCAAAAATTGACTGTCCCAACACTGGTCAAAAATGGTGAATGCTGGTGCAGAAATACATAGTGCTGTTTGCAGGCTACTTTTGGATGCCTTCCTGTTGTCGTAATTTGGCCCGAGATGGCTCGTTGGAAAGATATGGAAGTATAATTTCCAAATATGCTTGATATGTTTCATTTTGTATCCATTTGGTTGTTCAAAAGTTGACTGTCCCAACACTGGTCAAAATGGTGAATCCTGGTGCAGAAATTCTCCCGTGACATCTGTATTTTTTACATTCCTCACAAACCATGATACCTGTGTAGAAACTGAAGGAGGCTTTTCTTCTTGAACCTATTAGGGACAAAAAAATCTCTCACTTTTGTCAATTTCATCTCTTTTTGGTCAGAAACAAATTTTTAAACAAACTTCCTGGGCGCTCCTTAACCTCTGTCTTTTGCAACCTTTGTCATATTGAATGGAATGTTTCTTCAACTGATACCATGCAAGGTATAAAATATTTCGTCTATATCTATAGATTGAGCAATGTCATATGAAAAAACCCTCACATTATAACAACAACACAACGTTTTTGTTTTTTTGACTGCACTTTAATCAGCAGAAACACCATTAATAGTTTCCATAGAATTAGTGTCAACATGAAAGATTCTTTCGTATATAGTGCACATATTGTATGTGCCCATTGTATTTATCAGTGAATAAGGATCCATAGCAAGGGCTTTGTAAAATTTTCTCCGAGCACTATTTACCAAAACTCCACAGGGGCTTATGTGTGCCAACTACACAAATTTCAATCTTAAGAACCTTCCCATCTTCAAACAATATATCCTCTGACTGTGATAATTGCAGAGATTCGTGATGACCCCTAGCTTTGATATCTGATTCTTCGCTGTTGGTAGATTTTAAGAACAACACCAAACTTCAACATTTTTGCAGACTCATTTTAATGCCAACATCCTGTTCCTCATTATATTTTGTTATGGGTCCATCTTGTAAAAAAGTATAACCCAATATACAAATCCACTCTTTGTGAGGTGATGAGGGTTTTTTCATATGTGTCATTTCTCTGTATCTTTCACCAAGGAGATTTATATTTTAAACTACTGATGCAAGATCTTGACCTTGTTGGGTGAAGCCCTACTATGTCATGTAATGGAGAAGGTCTTTTAAAAATTGATTTGACCTTCTGTTGGTAGGGTGTCCTTTAAGCTCATCTGAACTGTATCTTCATAAATTTTCTCCTTTGTTGGCTTCGGCCCATAATTTATTTTTCCAGTATTGAGATAGAAGTTTTGAAACATATTGATGCTCAAACTCTGTATTTCATTTGCAAACCCATTTTAAAGTAAAATTCAGCCCCTCAGCACCATATTACTTTGAAACTCTATAGAAGACCCATCATCTGGAAAGAAACTCATGAAAACAATTCTATTGCAACCCTTTGAAATCATTGGTAAAAACACTATTTTATGAAATGAAAAGTTACTAAAAACTGTGTTTTTCTTCATTTTGTTTACAAGGGAGATTATCATACAAACCAGTACCGTTGCAGCCTTTTTCAATGACCCTTTAGACTTGTCATGAGGCCTTATCCTTATCTGCTGATGGAGGTCTTATTTGACTGAAAATGAAACATGTTTTATCACCCCTTTTTACCATTTGAATGAGCTGAAAGTATCCTTTGATGCTTGCCTTTCATTCATCACTTTGGAGGGAGATTTTTTATAAACCATAAGGGATCTGTTTTAAAAGGAAAATTATCTTTTCACACAAAACTTCTGAGTGAATGTTTTTTCATATCAGTCTTGCAAAGTCACTTGACACAGAGCTTAGTCTACTAATTTCATCATTCAGATGAGGCTGCTCTTAAATTAAAAACTATGATTTCTGATTTATCCTTTGAAGAAAAACTTTTGAAACATAATGACAAAGACCTTTAACACCAGCATGCCATCCTTTTTCCTGTGATATGAAATAGGCTTTCAACCTATGAACTCTCATTGACTCACCACTGATTTTCAACCTTGTCTTTTCAATAGAAAACTTATTCAAACACAATTTGAAACCCTGCTGATGCACCCACTGTTCATCTTTGGAGGAGGTAGCACACAACAGCTCTGAAGTCATTTAAAAACATGTTGGCCCTCTGCTTTTAAATGAAGGAGGTATTATTGATCCGGTTCCTAACCCTCTGCTCTTTATTGGAGGAGGTCATTATCATGTTTCCCAACCATCTGCTCTTATACTAGAGGAGGTTAACATAGTTATGACATTTCATCTACTTGCTCTTTGAAGGAGGTCTTCACAGTCATGACATTTCATTCATTTGCTAAAATGTGTCATCTTTCTTTGCCACACATGTCTCTGCTTGGTATATCAGAATAGGTAATAAAGTGAAATCTCAACAATCTGCTATATGAGGCATATTTTGAGATATGTATCCTTTGTCAAATATCTTTGTGAACCTTTTAAACCAGAAACCACATGACATGTATTTGTAGATTATTTTCTTGCTACTCATCATTTACTAACCTTTTTTGACTGTGTTTGCAGAGGTACATTGGATTTGCTCTTTGACTAGTGTTTTTATCCCAGGCTCAAGGCAACATAAGAAGAAACTGTCTTCTTATGTTCAGTTTGATGATGTCTTCTGGAATACTCGTACATTTTTGCTTCTGAGAGAGACACTGAAACACTGTAGATCAATCATTATATCAGTTTGGCTTTTGAAATATGTACTTCTGCTTTCTTTTCATTGCAGCTCTCCATATGCTTACTGATGAAAAATCTCTTCAATGTGAGAAACTTATTTGGATTTGTCTCTTTGTTCTTGTCTGGATACGATTTTTCATTTGATTTCCCCCCTACAGAGATGCAAAAAATATGACTTTGAACCCTTGAAAGCTCCTATAGTGTCTTATGGAGATTTTGTCCAATCTTAAGCATATTCTTTTAGACTGTACACATGCTCATCTCTTTCTGTATTAGATCTTTGTAAAATTCCTTCCGGACTGAGACAACAAGACCTCTTAGTGGCGCGAACTATGGGTATATCAAGGTTTCTTTTTTGCAGATTAAGCGCTAATTCAGGCTGGTTGGTATTGAACAAAGAATTCTGGCTCAGGCTATTTTTGTCGAGGAAGGGATTCTCTAAAGCGCCACTACCTAACTTAGGGGAAACTTTCATTGATTCTAATTGTGTTTGACAAGAAGATCAAGGATAGGAATGGAGACACTTTGTCAAATATTGGACAGTGAGTTTCATGAGAACCAAGGGGAAAATGATAGTAGACAAGCAAGACCAAGACAACTATAGATAGGGATATTTTGCTGAAACAAGACATGAATTTGAAAACTGAATATTGCTCTGATCATAGGCTGACAAGAAGGGCTAGGAAAGCAAAAATTTGTTTGGGGGTTTTCTAGATGACAAATTGACATATGGATATCAACTTCTAAAAAACTCTGCTAGGAATCTAGTCATCAAAAATAGGTGAAAAATACTGATGACTAACAAGGGACAGAGTGTTCAAGAGTTCACATAGGAATTCAGAAAGAAGGCATTAGCAATCGATATTTCTTTGGACACAAAAGAAACTTTGTTGAAGTATATTGGCAGTTTGCATTCATATTTGTAGCATACATTATTAATATTCAATCCTAATTATTTTGATGAAGTTTGTGTCCAAGATATTCATGTCGAATTAGGTGGTAGACCATTCAAGTTTACACCAACGACATCTAAGCAAGGGGAAACCAAAGACAGCAAGAAGAAGGGAAAATCAAAGGGAAAGAACACTGCCACCGCTCAGAAGGAATATGAAAGACCTACCTATACACATTGCCAAAGGATCGGTCATACTGAAGCTAAGTGTTGGAAACTTCATCCGAAACTTAAGCCAAAAAAGTCCCAAAAGAAGAAGGGTGATAAGAAGGCTTCGACAGCAGTTCAACAGGACTTGGGATCCGATTCAGGTGATGAAGGAAAAATCACTACTATGGTTACAACAGGTAAAATATCTGAAGCCAATACTTTTTCCTCTTCAAATATCATACATTTGAATGAAGAAAAAAGAATCGAGTTATTTCATATAAGCGTAACTTCAAAGCATACTAAGATAGATACATTGTTTGATACGGGATCACAGGAAAATTTGATTTCTGAGTCATTGGTTAAACAATTGGGTTTGAAAACACATAATCATCCAAAACCATATCCTTTAGGTTGGTTAAAAGATCAAACTCAGATTCATGTTACCAAACAGTGCCGGTTAAAATTTGCAATCACAGCTAACTATGTCGATGAGGTGGATCTAGATGTGATACCATTAGACATTTGTGGAATTGTCTTAGGAAGCCCTTATCTCTATGACTGTGATGCAATATTATATAGGAAGGAACATAAGTATCATCTTAAGAAATTTGGAATTGAATATATCGTAAGGGCACATAAAACTAAAAATCACTTGGACTTAATCAATGCTAATCAGATGAAGCGCTTAATTAGTTCAAGTAAAAGATACATTCTCATGGTTGTTAAGGAAAAACATAAAGACTTGAAATATGCATTTACATGTTGTGATGTTTAGTTTAAAGATAGTTTGGTTAAAGTGGTAGAATCATTTCATAATCTATTCAAAGAACCTAAACATCTTCCTCCAAAAAGAGAAATACAACATGAGATTCAGTTAATGTCTGATGCCCCTCTTCCTAATGTTGGTATGTATCAAATGTTAATAGTAGAGAATGAAGAAATTAAAAGGAAAATATAGGAATTGGTAGAAAAAGGTTTAATACGACCAAGTACATCTCCATGTGGTTCACCTATCATTCGAGTTCCTAAGAAAGATGGAACATGGAGAATGTGTGTTGATTTTAGAGCCTTAAATAAAATCACAATAAAAAACAGGTACCCTCTTCCTAGGATTGATGATTTGCTCGATCAATTGATGAATGCTATTTACTTTACTAAGTTGGACTTATGTAGTGGATATCATCAAATAAGGATAGAATAGAATGATATATGGAAAACAACATTTAAAACTAGGCAAGGACTATTTGTGTGGTTAGTAATGCCTTTTGGTTTATGCAATGGTTATGAGAGTCATGAATGATGTTTTTCGACCATAAATTGACAAGTTTGTCATTATTTATTTAGATGATATCTTAATCTTTAGTTCAAGGAGGAACATGTTAAGCAGGTTCTTGAAATATTGCACAAAGAAAAACTATACATTAAACTGTCAAAATGTGAATTTGGGAAAACTTCATTATTTTATCTGGGATACATAGTTGGAGGTGGTCATTTAAAGAGAGATACATCTAATATAGATGTAATCATTAAGTGGCCAAGACCACAAAATTTGACTGAAGTCAGAAGTTTTCTAGGGGCAGTTCAGTATTGGAGAAAATTTATTGCTCAATTTTCTTTGATTGCATCACCACTACATGCTCTAATAGGATCAAAAGTCATTTTTCAATGGGGAAGTAAACAACAAAAATAATTTGATACACTTAAGCAGAAATTAATTACAACACCAATCTTAGCATTACCTGATCTTCAACATCCTTTTGAAATAGAAACAGATGCAATTGGATATGCAATGGGAGCAGTCCTACTCCAAAATGGAAAGCTAATTTGTTTTCATTCTGAAAATTTTTCTAAGGCAGTAATTAATTATCCAACATATCATAAGGAACTATTTTCTTTAGTAGAAAGTGTAAAGAAATGGAAACATTACATTATGGGTAATGAGACAGTGATTCATACAGATCATCAGCCACTTCAATACCTTCAATCGCAAACTAAGATGAAACAATCTCGTCACTACATATGGATGGGATTTCTTCAGTAGTTTCACTTAGTAATCAAATATAAGAAAGGAGCAGTTAACAAAGTAGCTGATATGCTGTCTATACCATCTTTGAATGTTTCAGTAATACTGCAAAATAGGTCATTGAAACATGAAAGCTATGTAGAACAATATAGTACTGATGAATATTTCAAAGAAATATATGAATCACTAACACATGGTACTCAGATAGAAGAAATCAATTATCATATTCATGACAGGTTATTATATCATCTAGGTAAGTTATGTGTTCCACAGACAGAAAGGGTGCAAGTCATTCGGGAAGCTCATTCTTCTCGAATAGCAGGGAATTTTGGCGTAAGAAAAACTATGACACAAATTCAAAGGTATTGTTATTGGCCTCATATGTATGAAACAGTGTCAAAGTACATTAAAGGATGTGTAATGTGTTCAACAAGCAAGCCAAGTAATTGAAATATTGGTTTGTACATTCCACTTCCAGTTCCATTGCGACCATGGGAAAGCATTTCCATGGATTTTGTTGGAGGACTGCCTATGTCCAGAAAAGGACATGATTATATGTATGTCATGGTTGATAGATTCAGGAAAATGTGCATTTTTGTTCCATGCAAAAAGCAAGTAACTGTAGAACAAAAAACACAAATTTTCTTCCAACAGGTATGGATTCACTTTGGGCTACCTACTTCTATTATTTCTGACCGAGATACTCGCTTTGTAGGAGAATTTTGGTTTACTTTATGGGGACTCATGGATACCAAGCTGAAGAAGAGCACAAACTTTCATCCGTAGACTGATGTACAAACTGAAGTGGTGAACTGAACCGTAATACATATTCTTCGGGGTTATTGCAGTAAACATCCTAAGTTGTGGGATGAATCACTACCTTATGTGCAACATGCTTACAACCGTGCTCTACATTCTTGAACTCAAATATCACCTTTCAAAACATGTTTGGGGTATCTACCAAAATCATCAATGGACTTTGTTTTCGGTGAAGAAGATAAAGTGGATGGACGAGATGATTCAAGCAAGGCAGTCAAGTTCATTCAGCGGATACAAAAAATACATGAGGCAGTACGAGATCAGTTGGAGAAGAGTCAAGCCAAATACAAATTGTGTCATGAAAAGCATCGACTTAATCATCATTTTTAGGTTGGCGATTAGGTATGGTTGTATATCAACAAAGACAGGTTAAAAGGGGAAGGTAAGAAACTAAAGTCTATCAGGTATGGTCCCTTTAAAATTATTGAGAATATTGGAAATAATTCATTCTGATTAGATTTACTGCCTTACATGCATATTTACTTAGTTGTGAATGTTGAAAATCTAAAATTGTATGAACCTCCGATGATTGTTGATCCTGAGGATGATACACAGATTCCTTCGATTGATGACTTATCACCTGAGTACATGACAGATTTGTAGGAATATACCATCTTGGATAGAAGAGTTCATACTTCCAGACAAGGAGAAGTGGAATATCTTCGAGTGGGACTCAAGGGCATGAATCCAGGTAAGGTGAAATGGATGGAGATTGAAAAAGTGAGGGAGTTGTATCCTCACTTAATGTCTGCGTAAAATCAGTCTTTTCTGGTCCAAAAGCTTTTAAGTGGAGAGGATTGATCCAGAAGGATCTTGATTAGTACAGTTCAGCAGAAAAGTCTAGTCAACTTCAACAGTTCGATGATCATTTCAGTCTTCATATACACAGTTTCGTCAGTTTTGGTCCTTCAATTTCAAGGTCGTCATGTGGATGAGAAAGTCAATTTTGGGTTAAAATGGTGATGTAATTCTACTAAGTGCTAATACCTAATCCTAAGGTCTAATCCTAGCACTAATGATTAAATCTAATGTAAAAATCTCTAAGTTTAAAACCCTAAACATTAAAAACCTAAGCACAACCCTAAGTGCTAGGTTGTGAAAATTTTACAAGGTGATAAATTGAAAAACCCACATTCGGACCATATGTTAAAACAAATTAAAATAAAACCACAACACTAACCACGTGGTTTCAAGACTGTGTCGGAGGACTTTAACACCATGTGAACAGGTGTAATAAGACCGCGCGGAAAATGTTTTGGGTGACAGTTTTAAAGACCATGATTTGTAAACTTTATGGAAATTGCATGCATATGATAAGTTTGACTGTGAAGAGTTAACTGCAGCAGGATAACATTATCCATAACCACCGAGATATTTTCCGCCCATTCACATGGGAATGGTTACAAATCCCTGCGCGGTTATCCTAATCGTCGGGCTGAGTTATTATCATATGGTATATTTATGGGTTTTTACAATTAATTTAGCGCTAAGGTCAACACATTATCCTATGAATTGAATATGGAGATAGGGTTCGAGATTCCATTCACATGATTTTATCAACTAAGTGCCAAATTTGGCCATCCATAGTTCGAGAGAAATATTATTTAAACCATGACAAATACATTCAAAGGACATTGTGTGCTTTTGGAAGTTCAGTTTCAGAAGGTTAGAGGCGATTTTGTTTGCAACATTTCTCAGCCGTCGGTGATCGAAATTGAGCACGAAGACAGGTGTTGGAAAGGCGGAGAAGAGTACTTTCTGTTTAAAGGGTTCAAAAGTGCGTGCGAGCACAATCATTCTATTCCATTTCAATGTAAATATTCTTTAAGATCAATCCTAATAAAAATGGATGACCACTTAAAAGCAGACCCGGAGATGTAGTCCAGGAGGGACGAACTCCGTCATCAAATTGTTTGCCTCTTCTTCTCTCTGATTATTGTTATTTAACTCATTTATGTTGTTGGTTTATGTCATTTATCATTAAATAATACTTCAGTTAATAGTCAATTCTAAAGGAAAAACTAATCAATCTGCTTAATCACTTTATTCGATCACATTTCAGATAAAAAATGCATAAATTTAAAGCTTTTTGTTTCAAGAATCTAGCTTTTGTTTTGGAGAAAGTAGGAGGAGCATTAAGATAAAAAAGCACATATAGAATATCAGCATACCAAGATGAATTCATAAATACTTCTTCAATGTGTGGAGCTATGAATTCTTCCTGTTCCTCTAAAGAATCAACCATATTCATGTCTAGTGCTTGAAAATTTGATTCAGCCATGAGTTTTGTGAGTCCTTGTCCTTTAATCAGTTTAGTGGGTCTGATTTCTAAATCATATTCTAAGACAATAGTAACCCATTTACCCCTTTTACCATCAAGTTCCTGATATAGAATGTCTTTAACAACTGTATGTGGAACAAAAGAAATAACATGGGAGTGCAAAATGTAAACTCTGAAGTCTTTCAATGCTTTGATCAAGGCAAAGTCTTGTTTCTCCTGATGTTATATTTTAGAGGAGAATCCCTCAATGATTTTCTGAAGAAGGCTATGGGCTGTTCTTGTCCCATCATGTTCTTTTGAAGAAATACATCAGCAATAGTGTGTTCGGATGCAAAGGAGAAAATCAAGAAATCCTTGGTAAAGTCGGGGTTGATTAGAACTGGTGTTTCAGTAAGGGCTTGTTTCACCAGTTCAAAGGATTGTTTGGCTTCCATGGTCCACTTGACTCATAATTCTCTTTTCAGCATGTTTGTGATATTTCTTAGGAGTTTAGCAAGGTTAGGAATGAATCTTCTCAGGAATTTTATCTTTCCAATGAAAGATTGCATCTCTTTAATGTTTCTAGGATGGCTGATTTGTAGTATATGTTCAATCCTTTTAGGGTCTATCTTTATCCCTTCTTCAGAAATGATGTGTCCTAAGAGTTTTCCTTCTTGAAGAACAAACAATGTTTTCTTAGGATTCATAGATAGGCCATGCTTCCTACACTTCTCAAAGAACTTTCACAAATGAACTAGGTGTTCTTCATCAGTTTTAGAATAGATAGTGATGTCATCAAGGTATATCACTATGAAGTAACCTATGTCTTCAAAGAAAGCTATGTCCATGGCTCTTTGAAAAGTATCCCCCACATTCATCAACTCAAATGGAATTTTTACATACATGAATGTGCCCCAAGGTGATGTGAAAGCAGTTTTGTGCTGATCACTTGGCAGTACTAGTACTTGAATGTACCCCAAAAGGCCGTCAAGCAATGATATTCTCTTAGAACCTACCACCCTTTGTATTATATGATCCATTTTGGGTGAAGGGTAGTTGTCCTTTAGGGAGGCTTTGTTCAAGTTTCTAAAGTCTATGCAAAACCTGATCTCCCCCGTTTTCTTTCTTATTGACACAAGGTTATAAACTTATTATGAGTACCTAAGTGGGACTATGATACTAGCATCATACATCTTCTTTATTTCCTTTTCAACTAGAGGTTCTTGGACATGGTTTATTCTTCTCAATTTTTTCTTGAATGGTTTCTGATTTTCCTTGAGAGGAATTTTATGTTGAATAACGCTGGTGTCATAGGACTTCAAGTCCTCATACCCCCATGAAAAAACATCTTTAAATTCTTTGAAAAAATCTATATATTTCTGTTTTTATGTGAGGAGGGAGAGTTTTGGACAACTTGATCATTTTGGGTTTTTTTATGCTGCCTATGTTGCATTCTTCGACATCAGTTTCGGTGGTTTCTATTTTTGGCTTCCTAGAAACATCATTAAAGTCGAACATCTCTTCTAAAGGGGTAAGACCTCTTGGTAATGAATCATCTTTGCATTGTAACACCTCGAGATCTTTTTGATCTGGGTCCCTAGAAAATTCTGCCTCATGAAAGTGTCCTAGCATATTTACATCAACATTAGGAAATGGCTCTGTTTTTGCTATTTGTTTTTCACTTGGGAAATCTTGTTCATGTTCTAAGCTTGGTTTTGGTATTGCAAGTTCATTCTTAGATTGCATAAAATCATTAATTTGTTTATCACCCTCAAACACTTGCTAGTAATCTATGCTGTCAAGTACTGTAGGTTTGTTTTTTACTTTTACAGTGCATTTTTCATTGGCATGGCGTATTTGGAAAGTGTTGGCAGAAAAGGCAAGTTCATTAGCTAGGGTGTTTTGAGCTCTAGGAATGGAAGTAAGCTCATACTTCTCAAAAGTTTTCAGGAGGTCTAAGGCTGCATTCCTATATTCTCTTAGCCTAGGATTTTTGGCTGAATATTCACCCTTGATTTGTCTAACGATCGGCTCGGAATCTCCTTGTACAAAAAATTTCTTGGCTCCCATGTCTTTTAGCAAATGTAAACCAAGGACAAGGGCCTCATACTCTCTAATATTGTTAGTGCATTGAAATTCTAGGTTGTAGGAGTGGCCTTCATTGGTGTTATGTATCCAGACACCAGCTCTCGAACCAGCTTTGCCACAAGAGCCATCAAAACTCATGTTCCAAAGTGTTTCAAGTTCAACTTCGCCATTATGTTGTTGTTCAAGGCTGCTAGAGTTTCGGCTTTCAATTTCTTCATTCAGTGTTTGGTTTGACTATTGTGGTAGGCCTAGATCTTTCTAAATTTCATTTACTTGTTCATCAATGTCAAGGTCTGAATGGATGGAATAAAGAGGGGTGTTGTTTGGACTATCTTGGCTTCTAACCATATATTTCATGTGTGATTCCTGGTACAATATTCTTGTTTGGTTAAATATCGGGATGGTAGCATAGGACATGTCCATTTAGAGATTCCCTTGAAGCTTGGCTCCCCATGATCTAGATAAAAGCATGCCATACTTGGGGGGAATGTCAGCCACTACAATGTCCATGACTAGGATTTTGGTAGGTATCTGTGCCAGATTGACACACAGATCTTTGATTAGACCCAAACATTTGATTCTACTCAAATCGAAAGAGTACAAGTCCTTGTAAGGTTTGGTTATTTCTAGGCCTAACCTCTACATCACCACCTTGGGCATGAGATTGTGTGAGGCACCAGAGTCTAGCATAGCATTGTGCAATATATTGTCATGAATATCCAAGCCAACATAGAATGGAGGGACAACTCCTTCTTGATATTTTCCCTCTACCTTAGGTCCAAACAACATCTCTGGTTTGTCATCAGTTAGGTTTAGAGTGTCGGTGTCATTTCCTATGTTCAAAGATTTTTACATTTGGGACCTATATACATCCTGAGTTACTAGTTCAGAAAGGTGTATGCTTATTTTGATTTTGGAAATATCACCCTAAAAACTTAAAGGTGCTTGTGTTTTTGGTATATTTACATCAGCTTTGTCACACATAACCTTTTCAACCATTTTTGTTTGTTGATTTTTATTAGGACTGTCATTTAGAGCAGTTTTACCAAGGCCACTAGTTGATGTACTAGGGTAGCTTAGGTCACCATTTGATTGGCTAATTTTGTCTTTGTTTTGATCAGATTTCTTAGCCATGGTGTTGGTGTTTTTTTGCTGTCCTTTTCATTATGTTTTTAGGGATCTTTTTAACAGCAGTTTCTAGTTTGTTTTTCTTGGAGGCCTCTTGGTTTTTCTTACTCCTAAGATCATATTGCCTATGGACCTCCATTATGGCATTTTCAAATCCTAATTTATATTCTTCAGACTCCTCATAGTTTTTTCTATCATTTTGGTTTGAGGAAAAGAAACCTTGTTCTTCTTCTGTGAGAAAAAAATCACCCTCATTGTCAGAGCCTATCAAGTTTACATGGTTTTCTTCCGGTTGTTCAATATCTATTTCCTCTTCATCTACATAGTTGTCTTGGAAAGGAGGCCTAATTTTTTGGTCATTGTCTCTTTGTTTGTTTTGGGGAGGGTCTCTTCTGAAGTTCTGATTTCTATTTCTGTTTTGGGGATTTGGTTTGTTTTCTCTAGGAGGTGCTCTTTCATTCAAGTTGATCCTCTCCATCATTCTTTCCATTACTCTCAGTAGGTTGTCAATCTTGGCATCAGATGTGGAGGCCATGGTTTCATCCTTGTATGTGACCTTCTTTTCTGACATCATCTTAGCCCTCTTCTCAATTAGGTTGGCCTCTACACTCACAACTCCCCTTTGCATGTCTTCTAAAGTTAGGGGGTCTCTTTCTCTTAATTGGTAGGTCATGTCTGGATCAAAGCCTTTTGGAAATTTCACTAGCACTAGGCGTTGTGGGGGTTTCATGTGAGGTGGGAGGGCATTGTACACACTATTGAACCTAGTGCAATAGTCTTGGACACTTTCCCTGACATTTATCTTAAGGTTGTTATATTCTGAGAGGAATTGGAGAGGGTTTTTCTTAATCTCCCACTTTTTTATGAATGTCTGATAGAGGGAAGGGAGATCATGTATGCTGTTGGGAGTCACATTTTTGAACCATTTTTTAGCTTCTCCTCCTAAGATTTAGGAAAACATCCTAATATTTATGGTCTCCTCTTCTATCTCCTAATTGTCAAAGGCATCATTCATCCTATCTACATGATGTTGGGTAGTGGTAAATTAAGCTTTGGTAAAGTGAGGTATTTTGGATTGGTAGTCTTGAGGCATGAGCACTAAAGGTTGGGGTAGAACCAAGGAGGAAAACCATGATTCCATGATTGGAGGTGCAGGAACCCAAGGAGGGTTTGTGAGAGGAGGTGGAGGATGAAGTGGAGTGGTTTTCACAGTGGATGTGTGAATGAGGGTGGTAGACATACTCGAACTAGTAAACTGAGATTGAGTAGATTTGGAATGGAAAAAGCCAAAGTTTTGGAGAAGCTGCAAATCAGGAGGAGTGGAAGGAGAGGCTTCTCTACTAGGACTCTGCTGCAAATCTATGGTCTTAAGGTATTTTTGGTCTATCCCACTCTGGGACTTATTTCTTAAAAGGTTCTTTCTATGGTATAAGTCAAATTGTGGATCTAGCAAGGATGTGAGGTTTCCAGGGAAAGAACTTGCTTTATGAATGGTCCTAATAGTAGTTGAATCTTGGGTCCTAGAAGTTTTCCACAAAATATTTTCTGGGTTATCAACTATGGTAGGAGGGTTAGGTTCAGGGTGAGATCTAGTGCTAATCCTTTGCGAAGCCAGATTTTAATCTCAATAATGCATAGAGGCTGAAAGTTTAGGAGTGTCTTGAAAACAGACTTGTCTTCAAGGATACTAAGCTCGCACAAAGAGTGACTGGGTTTTAGATTGCTATGACTGATTAGTGCATTCCCAAGGGAGTCTATGAAAGCTACTAAAGTTAGTAGGCCTACTAGAGGCTAGTGGAGTCGCCAGGTGGGTGTTTTTTACTGTTTTGAGGATATGTACTTGTGGTCCACCACCAACAATTGACAAAAACAAATCTAGAGATGTTTTTTTTGGGGTTTTATGAGTTTCTTTATGCAACACTAATATTTTAATGAGTTTTCTCTAGTTAAGACATCATGTTGTTAGTATGGTGAAACAATTAGATAGTACTCTTTGATAACACTTGATTTTCTAAGTTTGACAAAGGTTTTATGAGTTCTTTAAGGATATCTAATGTTGTTAATCACTCAGGTCCCACCGTGATCGCCATTATTTTAGGTCCTCATATTTTGGTAGATTGGAAATGATCAAATGAACAAGGGTAACATCAAACCAGACTCAGAGAAGGCTCTCTCTATAAATATGTAAAGGATGTGATCTTGATTTTTTTAAGGGTTTTAATTTTAGGCTAGTTATTAGGTTTAGGGTTTGTTTGTTTGTTTGGTTGGGTGGGTGGCTTATCAAGCATAATAAGTAGAGTGAGATAGGTTTAGACCATTGAGATATGGAGTCTACAAATGTATTGAAAAGTTTAATAGTAGGACAAGGGTGTATCGCAGGGAAAATCTAACAAAGTCAAATAGATCTAAAGGCTTATGTGAATGAAGGTGAACAACAAATTATGAACATAGTAGGTGCAGAAGGGCTATTAAGAATCCTTCAACAAACACATCAACATGAATGACCTTTAAGTTTATTAAGCATCAAGAAATAATCAAAGATAGGGCATACCAATAACACTTTTGATCAAACCATAACATGTAAGCATTAAGACAACAATACATTGAACTATAGAAGGCAAACAAATTGTAAATCTTCTAGTGATTTCACTTTCAAGCTAAAAAAACATGTAAGATAAACATATAGAAGATATCAAAGAAGAGGGAACTCATGACTTCATCAATCAAGCTATTAAGACCTCCAAAGAAACTTTTTAAAATGAGCTATAGGGCATGGAAAATCATAAACCTCATTAGCTAAACCTAATCAACAACACTTCAAAGTAAATGACCTTAAAAACAATGTTTAAGTAATAGAAAAGAGCAGGGCTAACCATAAATCACTTTGAAATTTGCTTCATTGAATAATTTCTAAGATAAACAAGCATAAGTGGGTCTAGAGAGTAACTAATAATTCTCTAAATTGACCTAGCAGAAGAAAACATAGAAGCAGTGAAGGAAAAACATAACTAAGGTGCCTCTAAACAACATTTCTTAGCCTAAAACTTCTTCCCTACTGCAATAGAAAGATGAACAATATGATAACACAAGAGAACATGAACTAAATAGGAACACATCACCATTTAACAATGCTCAGGGATCCTGCATGCAAGCCTTCTCCAATGTCAAACAATCCAAGCCATTCACAAAAATTAGAGCCAATTTGTCTTCAATCTCCAAGTCTATGTAATACTCTCAATAATTGTCTAACCAACAACCAAAAACTACAATGAGGTCTCAATGCTATATTTAACAAGAAAGGAGGACCAAAACCCTAAATAGGGTTTTATACATCATAAATGACTCCCAAATATCATTTTTTTCCAAAGAGACCTTGCAAGGCCTAAGGCACAAAATATCTAATGAAATAAATGAAAATTATCTTCTCAACCACATTTACAAGAAAAATGACATTTAAACTCCCAAAAACTCACAAAATAACTTCCAGCATATTTTGTTGAATTTTGTGCAAGGACGCATCAGTGAGGTCCAAGGGCACAACACCTGCACAAGAAAAATGGGTCACCTTGCAGCCAAGTTTTGAAGGCCTTCTCGAAGTCGGAATGGGCTCTATGATGGCTCATTGGAAATCATGTTAAGTCTAATTTCCATAAAATCCATTTTCTGATTGGACCCCATTAACCTATTAAAAAAATAAAATCTCCCAAGGCTGCTAAAGGCGTAGCGCCAGCCCTGAAAACATGGCAGAAAAGTGAAATTTCAGGTGTTTTTGACCCTTTTGGAGGACCAAATCAACTCCAAATGACTTGAAATTTGTTGTGCATACTATAATTGACCTAAAAAATCCAAAAATGTAAACCATTTATCCTGAGGATTCATGTAGAAAAAGTGTAGCGCCAAGGGCACTACGTCCTTGGCCCTTCAAATAAGTAAAAAATCAAAATTTCCAAAAAGTTCCCAAACTTTATATTTGCCTTGATTTTTATGTCTAGGATGCTTGTATGGAAGCGTCAACAAGAATTTCAAGGTTTTCTTGGTCTTTGGACTCCTTGAGTGCTTGAATTTTGGTAAGGGCTCCTTTGAGCTTGGCCCTTGCAATTTGATTTCTCAAGGCATAGTGCTTGGTCATCTTTTTCTATAGGCCAAGGTCCCTTTTTGTCTTCTTTAGCTAGTTGTTTTCAACCTTATAATAATTAATGAAATACTTTTCCATGCCAATATTTCTTTGTAGGTCTCTGATCTGAGCATCCTTGATTTGGAGTAAGATGCTTGTAACCCTCTCCTCATCTTCATTTTCACTGTCAAGGTCAATAAATTCAAATTTTTGTTTAGTTCCATGCTTACCTTTCCTATCTCTAGCAATGACCTTTTCTTTGCCTTTGTCAAGCTTCTTTGTTGATGTGGAAGGCATGGCCCCTTTCCTTTTAGAGGCAGCAAACACATGCTTTTATCCTCTTTTGTCTGTCAAAGGAAGAGGTTCAATATTGTTTACCTCAATGCCATATGTCTTATTTCTATATTTATGATGATATTTGCTTGGCTTACTGACATCTTGGCTTACTTCTTCACTTGTGTCCTTCATGTTGACATCACTGTTTGCCTCTTCACTTATTTCTTCACTGCCTTTGTCTATACTATGAGCCTCACTGTCTTTCGCACTGCTCTCTACACCATCATAATTTCCACTATGAGCCTCATTGTTTTTATTGTCCTCATGGTCATCATGACTGCTATCATGACTGTCACTACCTCCCTCATTACTGTTGCTTTCATCATTGCTGTGATTTTCACTGTTATCATCAGCCTCTTCATTCTCTTCATTGTTATCATCAGCCTCACTGACATTGTGGTCCTTGGTGTCACTGCTATCGTTAGCATCATATATATCAGCCTCACCGCCTTCTTGGTTCTGTGAGCTACTTCAAACCTCATCATCATCATTACCTTGGCTGCTTTCTTCATCATTTGTTTCTGCATCATTGTCCTTATCACTGTCATGAGCCTCATCAAACTCTGTTTCATGGTATTTTTTTTCCATGCTTTCTGCACTTCCTTAATCATCACTATGAGTCTGACTATTTTTAGATTCAGTGGCTTTTTCTTCACCAATATTTTCTGCCTCATCTCCATTTTTCTCCTCTTTACTTTCTTCCTCTTTACTGTTCTCTTCTTCATTATTTCTTGATTGATCATTACCCTCTCCTTCATGGTCACTTGATTGTTCATTTTCAATTTCCTCATTTCCCAATGCACTGGGAGAGGGTGATGAAGGAGGGTTGTCTTGAGGTGAAGGAACATGTGTAGATGGTGAAACATGTTCATTAGGAGATGATGGAGGAGTAAGGACAGGGGCATGAGGGCATATTTTGCTGAGGATGAGGTTATGTGTTTGTGAAGACCTCATGGGCAATGAAAACCTCCCATGGAATAACCTTTTTCTCCAATTGATGCATCACTACCATATTGATGAGAGAATGGTAAAAGCGGCTCTACATTTGTTGTGAAGAGTCTCTCTTTTGCACAATATAAGACATCTTTTCAATACTCCTGTAGAGATAGTAGGGAAAATGCAGCATCTTAACCCTATTAAAGTGCATGAGAAATCTGATATGATAGGAATACAGCCTAGAGAACCTCCCCTCACATGTGAAGTATTTCATAATGACCCTCATCATGGGTACATACCTCTCAAGAAAATGTGAAAAAGGAAATATAGATTTTTTTTAGTCTTTGTATCTGGGTTTAAGGAATGGCTCATAGTGGCTTATGTCTAAGCTAGCTTGTTTGAACCAATTTTCACCAAAAATAGGTATCCAAGTGGTAATAGCGATGGCATCTGATGACAGCTCCAATTTTACCCCTGTAAGATTGACTCGTTTCTCATGCAAGTTGAGGATGAACAACCTAGTGAGATCAGGGTGACTTTGTACCTGTTGTACTCTTTCATAGAAATGAAAACACCCCACATTTTGGAAACATGTGATAGTCATAGGAGAGGCATTAAGTTCCATTATGTTTTGAGGCTCAAAACTATTAATCCTCCCCCCTCTGTGTTGATGCCTCCTTGGCAATTGGCCTTCTTCTTCACTACCATTTCCTCCTTCTCTTGACATTTCGACACCTGTTGCTTTGAAACCTTAGCTCTGCTTATGAAATGGATGTGGAAGAGGGTAATGAAATGGTGGTGAAATGGCAGCCTTTTAACAAGTGAGTGAGATGGATGAGTGAAGGAAAATGTATATGACTGTGAGTGAGAGGCAAAGGGAGACAAACTTGATGATCACCCCTATTTTCCCTTGTTTTGACTGATATTACTCATAGACATATGAGGGAGGCTTAATCAATGTTCCTAGGCATGAAATTTAGGTTTTCACCCTAGGGTTTCCCCCTATTAATCAAATGATAGAAAAATACTTAAAAGGGAGTTTGATATCTTGTACATACCCTTTAAAGCTTCTTAAAAAACCTTTGGAGGAATTTTGGGAAAATTCAGAGTTGATTTGAGTGAAGGAGCTGGTGTGGAGGTGTTCCAGGTCAAACGTGCAGCACCCAAACTGTTGAGAAATTAGTAGGGAAACGTTTGATTTAAATTTATCTTCTCAGAATCTGCTGGAGTTATTTTCTTCCGCACTTTTGCTGTAGGTTCCACATTATCTTTGTATATATATATATATATATATATATATATATATATATGTTATTTCAACTGTAGTCTTTGCATTGTCTCGATATATAGATATATGCTATTTTATTCGATCAGTCTTCGTATATACAAATTTTGGTATCCACATTTAGATACACAACAACAACCTCAATTGACTCCATAAGATGGTTCTTACGATGGCAGTTTAATCCGCAATTCATATTCGATGAGTGATATTTTAAGCTGCCCACGTGAACCTATGTATAAATGTTGATCCCTCTCATTTAAGGCGATAGGTATATTCAACAGCCGAATTCCATTAACTCAATGAGAGCCGACATGGTTTTTGACAAGTGAAACATGACGTATTAGTTAACCTTTTATTATTTACATAAAAATATAAATATGATTTATTATGAAAACTTAACCTAGTTACCTTTTTCAACATTCCCTCTTAACTAGGGAGGTCTTCATAATGGTACTTGTTCATTCTCAATCTGAAGAGATCTCATAAGAAGTGTTGGATTGGTAATCACATCTGTATAGCATCATATCAACCAGCATTGTCCTAGTGTAAGGCCTTGACTAACATCCCCATCTCTCAACGAGACAATGGGCTACAATGCTGGCGAGACACATGACTTATAGAGACCTTCATCATTGTCTCTCCAAGGTACATACTCCGCCCGGGTGTTCCCAAAGTATGACTTTCTTGGACTATTCTTCTCTTGGGTAGCTAGCCCTCAAAGAATAGCGGTCCCCAAATACTCTTATCTTGAATTCCCTAACACATTCTCAAAGAGTATCGAATTCCAGATGATTGCCAAATCCTCCATTCTGTCTTCCCAAGACCAGAATGATGTGTCTATCTCTCCCTCTCAACCAGAGGGACCTATTACACAAGGGAATGTACTCATTCCTAAACAAGGAATGTACCTAAGCTCATTATTAGGAATTGCCAAGTTTCTTCCATGTAAGAAACTTATCATCAGGCTCCTTCTTAACCAGGGACCTTCAGCAGCAATGGTGAGACACCCAGCTGCTCATGAAGAATTCCTATCCTCGATGTCATGGATTTGGATATTCAGGAATCTCCAACTTTTAGCTTCATAGGGCACAAATCATCCATCACTTTCATCCTGAGTCATGTCAACTATCAGAAAGTTATTCACCAGACTTCCTTATCTGATCCATTGTTATGCCATGCTGCTTTTCTTCGAATCATCTCCAATAATAATACATCCTTTCTCATGATTGGCAGCCCAACACAAACTCATCCATAAACATATACATATGAACTTTTAGAACAAAAGTTACCATAGTGATGATCTTTCACCATGACATATTCCTGTAGGTATCAACATCCTTCATACAGATTGAAACATCTCATAATGATATGTTTTTTCAAGAGTCTTCTTATTTACCAGACTTTTGTTAGAGTCTAAATATCCTCCCAGGAGATCTCTGAGTCACATATTCTTGGCTTTCGGATGATAGCTGCCTTTTGACATGGTTGTATGTCATGATCTCTTCCTCTATGCACATTCTTTATTCCCAGGAACTTATAACCTTTCTGGTTTCTTGTTCATATACAACCACCTCATATACCATGAGGACATATTATGTTGATTTCATCTATCCGTGCACTGAGAGATACTCCTCCATAGATCATACTTTTGAATATAGAAGTTCATTACCTGCAACCATATGACTTCACAACATCTAATGTTAGCATGTAAATATATACATATATCATACCTTTTACCTTTGAGTCATCTTGTAGAAATTTCCCAAGAATGAAGAGCTTTAATTCCCTTGGCTTGCTTCATCAATATGTCATCACATCATCAGAAATATGTTTCCATGATGCCCCTTGCTTTTGATGATTGCTTTTCATTATTAATGTTTGTCAGAGAGGTTTTCCCCAGAGCTAATTCACTAGGAGCTCCTACCATGCTTCGATCAGGATGTTACATTGATTCCTATCATATAACCAACAAAAATCTCTTAAAGAAGAAGATGATCTTAATCATAGTGTATATCCCTTGCTTCTTCTTAATTAGATTTTTATTTGAATTTGGTTCTTCCTTTTCTACAAACGTTTGAGTTCTGCAAAACTCTGGCCTTCAACTTGACTTCTTCCATAGAAACCCTAGGTTCATGAGTGAGGTAACTTGCTTATACAATGATCTCTGTTACCCTCATGATCATATGTGTTCTTGTTTCTTATACTTTCATGATACATCAATTCTGAAGTAGAATATAGGAGCTATAAAGAGTCTTATATTGAGAGATACTAGTCTTGATGATCTCTTACTCCCTCTTTCCATCCACTTCTTCCATCCTTTCCGGTGACATGAACTTTCTTTTACTGTTCATAATTCTTCATCCAACTTCTTTTGTGTCTCCAATATTGTTCATGTGAGAGAACTTTAAGAGTTCCTTCGCATGAATTCAAAGGAAACTTTTATCTATGACTTCAGTCATTTATGAGGACCATGACTATCCTCCTTGTTTTATGCAAGGATATTTGGTAATACAACCACATTATGTATCTCCTTGCAAATCGAAGTCATTTAGCCAAAATTAAAAATAAAATGAAAAATACTTACTTGGTAAGTGAAGAGGAGATATTCACCTTGTTCTTCCTTGAATGATCTTCTTGGGCTATTCCAGACTAGAGATCATATGTCATTTATTCGTGTAGCTGAACTTTCAGACTGTATTCTTCCATGGCTGTGACCACTACAAATTATGATAGTATCATAGTTCTATTACTGTGATATAACTAATAACCAGAGTCTTGTCTATTTAGTCATGCCAAGAATGTCACTGTGATATTGTGAGATTTTATTGAGGGAGAGCACCAAGACTTTTGTTGATTCCTCGCTTGTTAATGGTAGTCAGCCTCGCTTGTTAATGGTGATCAGCCTTGCTTGAAAAATAGATGAGAGAAGCTTTGGTAAGAGATTACCATAAGCTTAGCATTCGAAATGATCTGTTTGAGTGTTTGCATGCAAACTACAATAAGAAACCAGCTAGTCCTTACAAATTTGAAATTACCTATCATGATGACCCCTACATTCGAAATGATGGATTTGAATGGTTGTATGCCTTAGAAATGACTCCTAGTTGACACCTAATAATGAAAAATTAAAGGAATTTGAATGAATTGATGATTTGACAAGACTGCCTACGAATCCGTGCTTTCGTAGCGCACTTAGTTCATTTTCAGGGGTTTGCGCTATGAAAATAGCAGCGTTTTCGTAGTGAAAAACATAATTTTTACACTGTCTGTGCTACAAAAACGTGGTTTCATGGCTAATTCCAAATTTTTTTCAAATGGTTTAAGATATGACTTCTAAAGAGGATGTGAGACCTTTAAGACATGGAATAAGGTTGTTAAACTTTATTTGGATATGAAAATGAGACTTTTGAGACTCTTACCCTATCACCTACCCTTTAAATTATGAAATGACCCAACACCTATATAGGACCATGACTAGGAATGATGTAAAATCTCCAAGTTTAGAAATTTTTTTTATGGTGATAACATTTTCCAAACCAAGGAAGTTGAATGCTGGGCCAGACCACTTGTCACGGATTGAAAATGGCGAAGAACCAACCAACCTAGATGAAGGACTGTCGGATGCGCAACTGTTCGCTATTAAGGTAGTAGTGCGTAAGTTTTCGACATCATTCACTTCTTGACTACGAGGACGGCACCTGCAGAGTATTCAGTACAACAGAAGAAAGAGTTGGTAACCCACACAACAGATTTTACCATTATCGCATGTCACCTGTATAAGTTGGGAGCTGACGAAGTACTGCAAAGATATGTCTTGGAGCATGAGTGGCACGCCATATTAGTAGAAGCTCACAGGGTTATAGTAGGAGTTCACTCCGCAGGAAAGATGAGAACGTAGAAGATCCTAAGAGCCAGGCTATGGTGGACCACACTGCATAATGACTCTCATGATTATTGCAGAGATTGTGACACTTGCCAAAGGATGGGAAGACCATCACACAGGGATGAAATGCATTTACAGCCATAGATGGCCTTGCAAGCATTTAACAAATGGGCCATAGATTTCGTTGGACCCATCAATCCGCCAGGATCAGGGGTGTGCATTTTTCTACTCTTGGCTACTGCTTCTCATCGCATTGGTTGCATGGGAAGCACCAAAAGAATCAGTCCTCCCGGAGCTCACGACCGATATGTGCGAAGGGGCGCGATACATGAACTTGTGGGACTCCAAGGACACACAGCATATAGAGGAAAACCAAGTCTTATGGGTCTTGTTTCAGAGTGGGCTTGCAGTAGCTATCCAATCCCAGCCGCGCTTATCGCCCACCATTTATGATAAGTATAAAATCATTTCCGCGTTCTAGGTAAATATGCATAATGTAAAAATCCAAGGTTGCAAGGATCTAGCGTGGGTTTCTCTCCCCTACATGGTTGATGATGAAGACATTGACTGCCTAATTATGACTTGGCCTCTGCACTGGAAGCTAGGCTTCAAATCAGGTACAAAGGACTCAGCAGGGATGAGAACCATGAAGGTTACCCCACCTGTCATCACCAAAGAAACTCTAGGACAGGGAAAAATATGGGGAAGGGCATGAAAATGGCATCACAGAAGGATTCATAGCAGGATCTGGGTGCAAGAGGTTAGGAGGCGGGAGGTGTTGACTCCCCTCGAGGAAGAAAGTGAAATGGTGACCCTGCTAAAGGGCCACAAAAGAAGTAGTGCTCTCAACGACCAGAACGCGACAAAGGTGTTACGCTGACAAAAGGGGACCTCGAGCAGATCGTAGGCACGACCACTTTGGCTGCAGAAGACAAATGGATGGCTCTAGAAGAGCAGTAGAAAGCTGCGGTCAGAACCCTCTAGGCTGAGCTCCGAGCTCTGCAGTTAAAGACTGACACTTTATAGACGAGTATGATCCAGGTCAGATCAGCCCCATCCACAAGCAACGTAGTGATCAGTACGCCGGAAATCCACCTCTGCGCTCTACCTCGCGCAACCCTCATACTGAGTCCACACGACTTAGGAGTGCAAGTCCAGGCCTGCATGGAGGTATAGTTGGATCTCACCTCCCTTCCACATGAACCATTGCAGCTTCTTCATGTGTCCCTATTTGAATAAATTCAGCACAAGGATCATCAAGTGCACAAGAAACTCAGTGCAGCTGAGAAGATAATTGAAGAAACAACCATTGAGGCATCCCAGGCACAAGCTTCCTGTACCCTCGTCTCCGTGCAGCAGATAGAGCTAGAGCACTTAATCAGTAGGCTCTATGTAGACGTTATTGAAGATATCACGACTACTACCACCCCCCAAGCCAAGATTGAGGGGTTGGTCTTAGCATTAGAGGCCATAAGGACCGAGATTCAGGCAGTCAAAACACAGATGGAACAACAGATTGTGGACTTGTAGGTTAAGTTGCAGCCAGAGACACCACTGGAAGTAAGGGCCCACCAAGCTGCTCTAGTTATAGAGGCCACAAATGTTATTATAGGTCAAATCACTCAGGGTGCCAAATTGCTGGAAAAATCAATTCAGTTTTGGACCAAGGTGCAGCGTGACCCTCTCCAGTGTGAAATCAACCAAGCACTTCGCCAGAAAGAAGAAGATTTTGACCAGATGGAAGCTACCCTGACTATGATCCCTGCTCAGCGACTGGCCCGATTACGCACCAGCCATGCGATCAGATATGACATGGAGGCTCCCCGAGAAAGGAAGAAGATGTTGAGAGATCACCTCAAGCCATGTGCAGATGAGGCCCTCAAGCTATCCTAGGATGTTGATATTGCAGTAAAGTAGCTGAACCAAACTCTAGAGAGCGTCACCGTTGCTATGGAAGGCCCAAATTCGCAGAAGTTGGTGGAGATAGCCCAGAATGCTGCTGTGCAAAGTGAAGGAGTGCTGCCCTCACTGGTGGAGGAAATCAAGAAGCTACAAGCAAAGATGGAGAACCCATGACCGCAGTGACTTGGAATGAGTCACAAGATTGTGTTGGGGGATTGTTGGAACAGGGTCCCCTAAAGCTACGAATTTTGTACAATTTTGTGTATTTTTGGTATTAATTAGTCTAACGCAGGGGTTTTGGGGTGGGTCAAAGACCCAAACGCATTTTAATGGGTCAAGGGTAGACATAGTATCCGCAAACCACGGTTTGCGGACAACAAGAAAGCGTAGGCTAATTCATTATAAATAGATGAACATTTTGAGTCTAAGAGGTAGAAAAGAATCAAGTCTGATGCTATGTGCGAATTGTTAGACCTGTTTTGGGTTGTTTTGGGTAAGGAATCCTGTTGGCCCTGTTAGCACCTAATTTGAACCTTAGGCTGAAAAAGGAAAATCAGGGTAACCTTTAAACCATGCTTAGCCTTTTAGCTAGCCCTACAAGGTTAGGAGAGGGCTCTCTCTATGAAAAGATATTCAACAAAGTACAATTATGAACTAATTTTAGGCTAGGTATAATAAAGGGAAATGTTTTAATGAATGAATTTTCTAGGGATGTATGGAACAAAATGGGACAGTTTGAAACTGGGGAATTAAATCAGGGATACAGGGTATTTCATGGGGCAAGGTAGGCAGAAAATTTTAGCATTTAAGTTTAAATATTGATAGGATGGAAAGACTAGTGAGGAGCTGAAAAGGGCATAGAAGATGGATCCTTTTCAAACAGATGAAAACACAAAATATTGAATGATTTCCCAAGGCAGAGCATAAAAATGGATTCTACCTATCTATCTTGAAAGCATTCAACCAGGAACGTTTATGAATGAATGGTGAACATAACAATTTTACATATGAAAACAAAGGAGAGAACAAATGCTAAATTTCATACCACATGGATCCCACAAATCAGAGCTGCATATCTTATTAATTCCCTGTCGAACTGTTACAATGGAGCGCAGAGTATCCTCCTTGATTTCCACACAATTCCCTTACTTGCTAACTTACAGATTGCCTTACAAATGATTCAAAATTACATTAAATAGATCAGAAATGTGGGAAATAGATCCACAAAAAAGGGGTTTATTTTACCAACTAAAGAACTGAAATCCGATCATAGAAAGAAACCAACAATTTGCCCCTGAAAAAGAGAAAAAACAATACATTTTTGACCATCTGGAGATTCGCTATTACATTCAACTAATGAGAAGTGTTAGGGTCCCATGATTTGGCTGATTGGCAAGCCAAATGACAGTGTAACATCAAACCAGTCTTTGGAGCCCAAGGACCTAGCCTTCCCAGACTCAGAGAGCGCTCTCTCTATTTGTGTAAGGGATATCTGTGTGTTTGCTTTTTGTGTTTCTAATTTTAGGCTAGTTATGAAGTAGGTTTTTGGTTTTGGTTTTTAGGTTTGTGAGGGATGAACTGATCAAAGACTAAGATAGGTAAAAATATGTCAGATCAACTGGGCTATGGGGTTGAACAGGTCAAGAAAGATTTCAGATGGTGATACAAGGTTGTTGAAGGGATGATTTGAGCGAGGAAAAATGGATCTTTGGGTAAACTGGAGTGGGATGGACACTAAATTTGTGAAGAACAAAGGATTTCAAACATAAATAGTTCAATAGCCGACATAAACATGGTAGGGCTAACCATTAATCATGAGAAATGTAACTATAAACTGATTGATGCATAGAAATAAACATTCAAGCCATGCATAGAGATATATGACTCTCCAACTTTAGGAAATGGCTATCAGAATTTGGGGAAATACTTTTAAGAAAAACAGACAACTCAAATCACTATGAGGAAATGCCTAAGCATAGTATTTCAAGTTATTGGGCACTTTGAAAGCAAGATTGCATAGTTTTAGGCAAAGGGAAAGATCAGTACAAGACCTCCTTGGTTCAACAAATGACAATCAAACAATCAAAGAAAAGTTTTAGAGGTGGAGCTATGACTAGCCATGAGTAAGTAGGGCGTACCGTGAATCATACTTAGCATGCATAAAACCATAAATGAAACAAGCAAACAATTTCTTTAGTTATCAAAAAGCAATCAAGGATTCTTTGATATGACTAAGAAGGAAGAAAACATAGAAGCTATAAAGAAACAGGAAATTTGAGGTGCCTCCAAGGGCATGTCTCAAATCTATTTTCTACTGTTATAGCAAGCAAGATCATGGAATATGAATGAAAAATAAGAAGCATAATAGAGAGGGACACTATACCATTTTACCAAGTCAACGAATCCAACAACAGACCTCCTTCATCATCCAAAAACATTCAAGAAACTATCCAATGCATGAGACAAGTGTTTCTTCCAAGCTTGTATAACCATATATTGCTTCTATTCATCAAGTTCAGCCTTGTTTACAATGAATTCTCTTGGAATATATAGGCCAAGATGAGGGAAAACCTCCTAGTGCAACTTGCAATCTCATTGGCCCATAAAAAATATTTGATTTTTTCCTTGAGGCTTTGCAAAGCCCAAGACACAAAATATCTAATAAAATATCTCAAAAATTCTAAAAAAGGAAAATATATTGACTTTTCATAACTAATCAGGCCCAAAAATAGCTAAACGCAAATGAGGAAAAATCACTTTAGAAAGGTACATTTTTTACAAAAATACTTAAGAAATATATCAACAGAAAGTCTTCTGTCTTTCCAACAACTTTTGGAGGCCTTCCCGATGTCAAAACAAGGCCCGTGATGGATCGTTGGAAAGATATGAATGTCTATTTTCTAAAAATTCTTAGTTTTCTCCAAACAGATCACTGAAAGTCTATAAAAAATTGACCTGTGTGTAAAAACCCAAAAAATAGACTTTGCTGATAAATGGGGCGAGTGTGGAAACAGTGAGTGTTTTTCGCCATTTTGGGGAGAAAATCATCTTCAATTGATCTGAAAATTGCTGAGTAGATGCCCCTAAAATTATGGCATCCAATGATACCATTTTCATCCTTGGAGGATGTCCCAAACAGAAATGACAAAAACCCAAAAATGACAAAAATCCAAAACTTGTTCAATTTCGCCCAATTTTGGTGAGCATGACCCTCAAGGGTTCTCAGAAACATGGTGTGAAGCTGATGCCAAAATTTGGAGCTTTGAGGTGTCTTTCTTCAATTTTGGTTCTGGGCGCCTCCTTTGAACTTCATTGAGTTTCTCCTGTGTGGCCTTCAATTTCCACCAGGCGAACTGATTGAGCTTCTTATAGTGCTCGGTCATCCTCTTTTGAAGGTCCAAATCTCTATTGGCCTTCTCCAACTTATTTTCCAAGTGATCATTCACCCTCTCGCGCCATGCTTCTCGATTGTTCTCTATCTCTTGGGTGAACAAAGTAGTGAGAGGAATAGATTGGAGAAGGGTAGCTTCTTCCTCCTTTTGTTTCTTAAGGGCTCTTCTGAGTCCCATGGTTCTTGATCTCTTTCTCCTTGGCTGATCTTCATATTCACTATCATTGAACTCACCCATGAGTTCTTCCAATTTAACTTGCACCTTGGAGGCCTCTTTTTTATATTTGATGGCCCGGGTCTCATATACCGCCATGTGGACACTCATCTATTTATTTTGTATTTGCAAAAAGTGATTGAAGTTTCTAGCCCTCTCTAGATCTATCCTCAAAGCGTCAATTTTTTTTTCTCTATTGATCAAGAGAGTCTCTAGGATTCGGGCCTCATTGTTGCTATCATCACTTTGGATTTGAATTATGTCAAATTTTCTCTCCTTTTCATGGTTGCTTTCTTCTTTCTCCTTTCCCTTTATTTGGGTAGCCTTCTTGGTCTTCTTCCTCTTGGGTAATTCGACAATGGGCTGCTTGGACAATTTCCCCTTGCTTCGGAGGGCCCTAGTGACATTTGGAGTTATAGTTTGAGGCACCCTTTTCCTTGATGTCCAAGGCTTGGCCACTTTTGGAGAAGGAATCATGGCCCCTTGCCTAGGAGAGGCAGTTAGCAAATGCTTTATTGGCTCTTTTCCCTTGTTACTTTCCTCATCATCCTTGCCATTTCTTTGAGTTTCTTCATGAATGCTTTGACTATCCTCTTGCATGTCTTTTTGAGGGCGGCCCTCTTTACTCTTGCCGTTGCTGTCTCTAGGACTTTGAGGCTCTATCTATTCAATGTTTTTGGCTTCATTTTCATCCTTTTTGCTGCTGTGAGGACTACCAATACCCTCATCAAAATGTTCAATTTACTCATCATTTCCCTCCTCACTGTTTTGAGTTTGTTCATGGTGCTGCTCTCCATCACTGTGCTCTTCTTCACCTTGCTGCCCTTCTCCATCATGCTATTTTTCACCTTGCTGCCCTTATTCATCATGCTGCTGTCCATCATCATGTGGCTGCTTGTCTTCATCATGCTGTTGTTCATCTTCATCATGCTGCTATTCATCTTCATCATGCTCTTCTTCCTGTTCAATCATGGGAAATTTGAGCTTCTTGGGAATGGTCTTGCTTGAAGAAGGCGAAGGATGGTGAGTGGAAAGTGAAGGAGATGTATGGAATGAAGGAACAGTGGCGAAATATGGATGTGCAATGAAAGTATCCCAAGAGATTTCCTTCTTCTCAGGCTGATGAAGAATGATAAACTTGATGAGGGAATGATGGAAAAGGCAAGCTGACTGTTGAGAAGGGGGTCTTTTCTGAACAATGGAGGCCATTTTTTCAATACTTCTATGGAGGAAGAAAGGGAGATTTAACAATTTGGCTCTTGTGAAATGCATGAGCAACTGGACATGGTAAGCATAGACCCGGGAGAACCTTCCCTCGCAAGTGAAGTATTTCATGATTATCTTCATGAGGGGAGCATAACTTGTCAATAGGTATGAGAAAGGAAAGATGGATGGGCATGTATCTCTACGCTCAGGCTTCAAAAAAGGTTTGTACTGCTCTGAGTCTAGGTGGCTTTGTTTAAACCACTTCTCTCTGACATAAGGGATTTCGGTGGCCTTGGAAATGGATCTAGGAGAAAACTTGAAATCCAAGCCTGCTAGCTGAAAGTGTTTCCCTTGAAATCTCAAAGCACAAAGATGTGTCAAGGGGGAATAACTTTTCACCTCCTGCACCCTTTGACAAAACTCTAGACATCCAACCTCATGAAAGTTAAACAGGACTTATGGATGAGCATTTACATCTTCAATTCAAATAGGTTCAAATCTCCTATGAAGGCCACTTCTACTGTCTTGACTGGGAGGCATTTTGTTTTGGATACCTTTTGCAAAAACAAGCTGTCTCAAATGGCCCTTGAATTTTTTTCTCAACCACACCCCCGTCCTCCTTATAAGTCACTATTTAATCCTCTTTAATGCCAAACAAGTATTTGTCAAATGAACAAAAAAATTCAACTTATCACTATGCTTGGGCAAAGTCTTGAAAAGATGTGTTGGTGGTCCCTTGTTTGAACAAGGATCTTTTGTGTTTTGACAGAAACAAAACACCTTTGTTGTGATAAGAACACCTTTCTCCAAACAATGTTCTTTTGTTTATTCACTGTTTCTTTTACAAAAGTAGACAAAACTCCCTCAGCTGATCTTGAGAAACCTTTCAATCACAGACTCTGATTTTTGGACTATGGAGGCTGCACAAAGTTTTCTTTTTCACTATACAAAGAGGTCACTTTAAAATGACAAGATTTCACCTTATAAACACTATTTTCACCTTTGATTTTGCAGACAGGGGTTGTTTTTGTTTTACCACTGTTAGGAAACCTTACAAAAATTTGAAACCTCTACAGCTCTGCTTATTTTTTTTGTAATTTGTGTATGGTTTTCACTATTCTTCAAGGCAGTTAAGGCCCTTTAAACTGATAAAAACACCCCACCTATCACTGAAATGGTCTGTGACATTCACAACCATAAACAACTTTGTTTTTGATAAAAAACCCTACCCTCCTTATCACTGCTTCTTCATTGAGAAAATAACCCTGTCACCCCTTTAAGATTTCAACAACTAGCAAGAAGCAAATGGAGAATACCTTCAAATAATGCTTATGGCCTTGGTCGACTGATTGAGCAGCTCGAAAGAGTTTTATGAAGGCATTTGGGTGAGCGGCACATTCACAAAGAAGAGCGCCGCGCAGTCAGGCCAGCCTCGAGTGATGGGTGAACGGCGCTACAGGCGCACTGGGCGCTGCTACAGGTACGATGCGCAGCCATGTAGACCCTTTGTATCTTCGTTCACAGGCACGCCACGCGCTTTTCTAGGCATGTCGTGCAAGATTTAAGCCTTGAAAAATCTGAAATTTTCTTGAAATCTGTATTTTCTCCAGTGAGCAGTGAATGGACACTTGTCTCGTGGCTTTGTAAATGTATAATAGGATTTTAAATGGTCTTCCCTCCTCTTAATGACGAAAAAGCCAACAACCTTTTGAACATACTCTTTGAGGGTTTTGGATGCCTTTTGAAAAAGGCTTTTGTTACATAGAAAACTCAAATCACTGTCTTTGTCACTTTTTAGTCTTAAACCATCATAAAGACTTACATTTGATCGGGATTCTTAAAAATATGATGTGGATGCTACCTTTGAAGGTCTTCATAGATATGACCTTTCCCAAAGTGAAGAAGCCATCTAAAAAGCTAAAATATCCTTCACAGTTCCTTCATTAAGGCAGCAACCTGTTCCTTAAAAGAAAACTTGCTCAAAACCATATCAATGATTTGTGAGGCATCCTTTGCCACATCTTGGAAGGAGATAAATCACCACTCTAAAACTTACTTTGACAATTTTTGCTCTCCTGGTGTTTTGATGATAATCATGCCCACTGTGAAGTTGATCAAACTGTCAGGTGCTATTTGAGATTTTATTTTGACTGTGGGTGAAGAACCTCATTTTTACTCCCCAGATTTTACCTATATCTATTTATCAAGGAAAAAATTCCTTTAGAGACCCTTGGGACTCATATGCAACAACAAGGTTTTTTTCACATGTCCATAAAGAGGCCTTTGACTGTGATAATGATATGGCTTGATTATTTGAATATTGTCTTGAATTTGAATCATGGTGTCATATCCCTTTCTTCACATTGATGAGCCTATCCAAGCTTTGTTCACTTTAGCTTCAAATTTTCTTTGAAGGAGATCTCTGATAGAAGAAAAACCAAACCTCTTTGATTATCATAGTACCACTGCTTGGCCATCTGCTTAACAACATTTCTCCATTCATAATCATCCAATTGTTTCCCACTGCACTTAAACTCTACCTTTCAATCAGTGAAACCATATAATCAATCTTTGAAACACCACTATTGTGTTAGTGGTTTCATCTCTTGGATAAAAACGTGTAAAACAAGTTTTTAAGGCTATTTGCAGCATTGTTAGCCTTGTGCCCTTAAATGAGGTTACACCTCTGTTCTTGACCCTCTGCTTATTAAATGAAGGAGGTCTTAACCAATGACCTAACCATTTTCTCATACTTGGAGGAGGTTTTGTACAGTCATCCAACCCTCTGCTCATGTTTGGAGGAGGTTTCACACAGTCATGCTATTTCATCTCTTTGTTAAACTGTGTCATCTTTCCTTGTAGTGCCTATTCACAGTTAAGAAAATAAGAGTGACAAATTGACAAAATTCCATGAGGGGCATGCTCTGAGATGTGTATTTCTGTTTGATAGAATACCCTTATGCATCTTTAGAAAACAAGAGAAATCCTGACCTATGTCTGCAGAGTAATACTTGCTAGTCATAGGTCACTAACCTTTTGACTCTGTTTGTAGGAGTTCATTGAATTACCTCTGACTAGTACTTGCATCCCAGGCTCAAAACTACATGAGAAGTAGCTGTCTTCTCATGTTAAGTTTAATAATGTCTTCTGGAACACTAGTACACTTCTGCTCTTGAAAAAGACATTGAAACACTGTAAATCCACCTAATATCAGTTTGACTTGTGGCATATGCACTGTTGAGACATCAAGGCTTGTTAGTGACGTGACTTAAGGGTGTATCAAGCTTTATTTTCAGAATAGGAAGGTCATCTAGGAATGGTTGATATTAGACAGAGGTTATTTTGGCTTTAGGATAGTTTTCCAAGGGAAGATCGCCTAAAGCGCCACTACCTAACTTAGGGGAGACTTTTTGGACAGATTTGGAGTATTTTCTTTGGAGCTAATGGAAAAGTTTGTATGACTGAGACTAGATAGGGCCTGAAAATTAGGTTTTATCTCATCATGGGCTGATTGAAAAGGTAGGAGGGAAAAATGTTTATGGTTGTTTTCTAGCTGAAAAATTTGACATATTAGAGATCAGCTGCTAGAGAAGTTGGCTTTAAAAACTAGTCATCATCAACAGGTGAAAAATACTAATGAATAACAAGAAGAAGAAACCTGCAGAACCAATCCCTTTTTAATCATTGCTGAATATGTGACTATCTAAAAATTAGTTCTTGGCCTTTGACTATCTCTCTATCTTTGTCCTTTGAAGAAAACCAACTTTTAATAAAAATTCTTTTGAAACCATGGAAATGAAATTATGCCTAAAATGACGTAAAGACCCCTTTTGGATATAAGGAGCAAAGGGAAAGGCGGCGGAGTTCAAATCGTAATCAAAATTGGAATCAAAGGGGAAGAAGGGGATATAATATATAATGGAGCGATTGAAACATGGTATGCGATGGTGCAATCACAATCGGGGATCGGAGGAAAGAAATAGTTTATTGGAACAGGGCATAAAAAACGCTGATGCAATTGGGAAAAGGTCCTTATAAAATGAAATGATAAGTGAAATGGGGCTTTACAAAGGGAAAAGGCCCTTTCAGTTTGAATGGGTAGAAAAAGCTTAAAGGTGGGACCAGGAAGGTCAATCGCAATCAAGCATCGGAGGGAAAGCGGGGTAGAGGGGTCTTAAAGTGGGACCTGAAGGTCAATCGCAATCGGAAATTTTGGTGGGGAAGGGGAGCGGAGCAAGGTGTTATGAGAACATGCCGATTGCGATGGTGTGTGTATGAGTCGTCCTATTGGAGGGGCCGATTGACGACGGAGAAGTAATCGTAATAACGAGTCGGGAGTTCAATTGCATCGGAGAAGTTAAGGGTGTGGGAGACTGCGAAGGTGGAATGCGATTGGGCGATTTCGATCGCATATGGGCCATTGGATCACTGGGCCGATTGACGGTCAGGATGCGATCGGGTGGGGTCAATCGGGGGTTATGCAATTGCATCAGAATTTTTTACAACGGTCAATCGGAACACACATAAGTATGGTACGACTGCGATTGGAGGGGGGGGATTTTATAATCAAATAACTTTTAAAACTTTATTATAAAGTTTAAGGGGTGATGTGGGGAAGTGGTTTTATTTAATCGGATCGTGAATCTATATAAGTAAAAAGGATTTTTACGAATGCGATTAAGCCATCGGGTAGGGGAAAAGGGGTTTATAAAAGAAAAAATTTAAACTTTAATAAAATAAAGTTTAAGGGAAAGGTAGAAAAGAGGTTGGTTTAGGGTATAGGGGAGCTTTATTCACTTAGATATAAATTTCAATCCAGGAGTCAGTTGTGAGAGTATAATATACTGTTGGAAAGATCTTTCCGAGCTCTTTCTAATGGACATACTTAGAACATGATTATGGACTCAAAATGCTATGGAGAACTTCTCTGAAAGGCAGGGTGGTGACTTTGTGGAGATAGCGGCTTCTGAAGTGTGACTTATTACATATGATGACATAAAATTACATAAAGATGATAATAAAAGTAAAGTATCATGTTTTCACCTCAAAACATGGTTTTGAGGCAAAAATGACATCAAGTTGAATAAAACATTTCTTTGAGCTTTCGATGCGTTGATGCGCTTTCGATGCCAGTTTCTTTTTTTTTGCTTCCAACATCTTCTTGATTATGTTTATCAAAGATTTATTTGATGATTCTGCCAGGCCGTTGCCTTGTGGGTAGTAAGCCGTCAGGTAGGGGAAAAGGGGTTTATAAAAGAAAAAATTTAAACTTTAATAAAATAAAGTTTAAGGGAAAGGTAGAAAAGGGGTTGGTTTAGGGTATAGGGGAGCTTTATTCACTTAGATATAAATTTCAATCCAGGAGTCAGTTGTGAGAGTATAATATACTGTTGGAAAGATCTTTCCGAGCTCTTTCTAATGGACATACTTAGAACATGATTATGGACTCAAAATGCTGTGGAGAACTTCTCTGAAAGGCAGGGTGGTGACTTTGTGGAGATAGCAGCTTCTGAAGTGTGACTTATTACATATGATGACATAAAATTACATAAAGATGATAATAAAAGTAAAGTATCATGTTTTCACCTCAAAACATGGTTTTGAGGCGAAAATGACATCAAGTTGAATAAAACATTTCTTTGAGCTTTCGATGCGTTGATGAGCTTTCGATGCCAGTTTCTTTTTTTTTGCTTCCAACATCTTCTTGATTATGTTTATCAAAGATTTATTTGATGATTCTGCCAGGTCGTTCCCTTGTGGGTAGTAAGCCGTCGGGTAGGGGAAAAGGGGTTTATAAAAGAAAAAATTTAAACTTTAATAAAATAAAGTTTAAGGGAAAGGTAGAAAATGGGTTGGTTTAGGGTATAGGGGAGCTTTATTCACTTAGATATAAATTTCAATCCAGGAGTCAGTTGTGAGAGTATAATATACTGTTGGAAAGATCTTTCCGAGATCTTTCTAATGGAAATACTTAGAACATGATTATGGACTCAAAATGCTATGGAGAACTTCTCTGAAAGGCAGGGTGGTGACTTTGTGGAGACCATGACCACGGTGTAGTATTACATATGATGACATAAAATTACATAAAGATGATAATAAAAGTAAAGTATCATGTTTTCACCTCAAAACATGGTTTTGAGGCGAAAATGACATCAAGTTGAATAAAACATTTCTTTGAGCTTTCGATGCGTTGATGAGCTTTCGATGTTAGTTTCTTTTTTTTTGCTTCCAACATCTTCTTGATTATGTTTATCAAAGATTTATTCGATGATTCTGCCAGGCCGTTGCCTTGTGGGTAGTAAGCCATCGGGTAGGGGAAAAGGGGTTTATAAAAGAAAAAATTTAAACTTTAATAAAATAAAGTTTAAGGGAAAGGTAGAAAAGGGGTTGGTTTAGGGTATAGGGGAGATTTATTCACTTAGATATAAATTTCAATCCAGGATTCAGTTGTGAGAGTATAATATATTGTTGGAAAGATCTTTCCGAGCTCTTTCTAATGGACATACTTAGAACATGATTATGGACTCAAAATGCTGTGGAGAACTTCTCTGAATGGCAGGGTGGTGACTTTGTGGAGATAGAAGCTTCTGAAGTGTGACTTATTACATATGATGACATAAAATTACATAAAGATGATAATAAAAGTAAAGTATCATGTTTTCACCTCAAAACATGGTTTTGAGGCAAAAATGACATCAAGTTGAATAAAACATTTCTTTGAGCTTTCGATGCGTTGATGAGCTTTCAATGCTAGTTTCTTTTTTTTGCTTCCAACATCTTCTTGATTATGTTTATCAAAGATTTATTTGATGATTCTGCCAAGCCGTTTCCTTGTGGGTAGTAGGCTATTGAATGGCCGAACACAATATTGTATTTGTTGCATAACTCCACCATCTTCTTAGATTTGAATGCCGCTGCATTATCTGTTATAATTTTGTGAGGGCAACCAAAATGAGACAAGATATTTGACTCTAGAAATTAAATAATTACCGTATCTGTAGCCTGCTTTGCTGGAACGGCCTCGATCCATTTGGTGAAGTAATCTGTACCTGTCAAGATCCATCGATGGTGTGCTGATGATGCAGGATGGATTTCACCTATGAAATCAAGTCCCCACTGCTGAAAGGGAGCATTTACTGAAACTGGTTTCAAAGGAAGAGGAAGCAATTTCCTTTTTCATTGGAAAATTTGACATTCATGACAACTCATCACTATTTTATACAAATTTTAAAATAAAGTGGGCCAATAATATCCTGCTCTCAACACTTTATTAGCTGTAGTTTTCCAAAACAAATGACCACCACAATCACCTTTGTGAAAGTCATGCATTACCTTCTGAGCCTCTTCTTCAACCAAACAATTGAGGAGAATACCTCCTGGATCTTTCCAATAAAGATCACTGTTTAAAATACAGTATTTCGGAGACTTAAGTTTCAGTGATCTACCTTTGCTTTTAGACATTCCTGGAGGAGGTGAAATATGCTGAAGAACATAAACAATATTTGAATACCATGGATATTGTAGAAAAATATCTGAAACTGGAACAAGAAAACCTTCATCTTCATCCTCTGACATTGCTGTTATGAGGTTTATATCCAAAGCGCGTAGGTTTGATTGGGCCATTAATTTTTCCAAGCCTTTTCCTTTGATTAAATTTGTGGGTTTGATCTCCAAATCATACTCCAACATAGCTGCTATCCACTTACCTCTTCGACCTTCTGGATCAGTCTGCATCAGGACATTCTTTACTGCTGCATTAGGAACATATGCTATAGTATGTGAATGTAGAATATAGACCCTAAAATCCTTCAATGCCTTTATAAGAGCCAATGCTTGTTTCTCGATAATATTATACCGCAAGGCAAAATCTCTAATAGTCCTATTGAAAAAGACAATTGGCTTTTCAATCCGATCTCTCTTTTGCATCAAAATCGCAGCCATAGTATGCTCCGATGCAAATGAAAATATAATAAAATCTTGAGTATAGTCAGGACTAATCAAGACTGGGGCATTGGACAGAGAAAATTTTACTAGATTAAATGACTTGATAGCCTCCTCACTCCATTTGATAGTGCTATCCTTCTTCAACATGTTAGTCATTTATCTTAAATGTTTAGCCAAATTGGGTATAAATTTGCACAATAATTTCATCTTACCATTAAATGCTTGAATCTCCTTTTTATTCCGTGGAAGGTCTATGTGCTGAATTGCCTCCACTCTTGAAGGATCGATACGGATACCATCTTTAGAGATGATATGCCCCAACAACTTGCCTTCATCCATGGCAAAATATCTTTTCTTTGGATTGAGAGAAATCCCAAACTTTCTACATCGCTGAAACACAACTCTTAAGTGGTGCAAATGCTCATCATCAGAACCAGAAAACACTGTCAGATCATCCAAATAAATAACAAGAAAAACATATTTTTCATTAGCAAAATTAATGTCCATTACTCACTCGAAAGTGGCTCCAGCGTTCTTCAGTTTGAATGGCATTTTGGCATACTGGAAGGTTCCCTAGGGTGGTGTGAAGGAAATTTTGTCTTGGTCTTTCTCATGCACCAAGATTTGATTATAGCCTGAGTAGCCATCAAGTAGTGACATCTTTGATGCTCCAAATACTCTCTGCATAATATGGTCCATCTTTGGAAGTGGATAATTATCCTTTAAGGATGCTTTATTCAGATTCCGAAAATCTATGCACAACCTTATCTCTCTAGTATTTTTACGTACTGGGACCAAATTTGAAATCCAGTCAGAAAATCTAATTGGAACAATGACACCAGCTTTGTACAATGTGTTTACCTCTTTTTCAATAGATGGCAGCAGTTTTGGGTTGATTCTTCTCAGCTTCTGTCTAAATGGCTTTTGATCTGGCTTGATGGGAATAGTATGCTGAATTATGTTCTTGTCATACACCTTCAAATCTGAATAATCCCGTTAGGTCTCTGTAATAAGCAAGATTGGCAAAGTCCGATCACAGAGTTAACATCATTTCAACCAACTTTGGGATTCTAGGATCTAGCCCTTCTGAATCCGGAGAGGGATCTCTCCAATATGTACAAAGATGGATATTGTCTTTGAAGTTTGGGGTGATGATATTAGGCTAGTTATGAAGGCCAAGGGTTTTGTTTGGTTTTCTTGGATGGTTGAACATAGTTGCTGTCTGAGACGGAAAGATCTATATGCAAATAGGTTCAAAGGTGAGAAGTTGCAAGTAAACGAAATAAGCTTCAATTCTAAAGAGAGATGATGGCAAGTTTTCAATTCATTGGGCTATGGAGTCATAAGGGAATTTAATTGAAACATCCAGGTTCAAGAGTAATCTATGGGGCAAGTCATCTAGGCCTAAGGATCTCTTTGAAGTTTGATTTATGGAATGGGGTGATACAACAAGAAAGGGAATCAACAGATGCAGAACGAAGAGCAGCCCAAGATCTGGTAAGTACTTTGAAACTAGCCAGCCTTTGACCAGGCACTTAAGAAAAACATAGAAGCAAACTAGGATCTGGTAAGTACTTTGAAACTAGCCAGCCTTTGATACACTTCTAATAGAAAATAGATTAAAACAAAGGGAAACTTGAAGGCAACCTTTGGAACAGAAACTAGTGGGCAGGGCTCACCTTTCTCCTCATCTTAGTTCTCCTTTACTTAGTTACTTCCAAGACAATCACCAAGATAACACAGAATGGCCCAAGATCTGATAAGTGCTTTGAAACTAGTCAACTTTTGACACATCCTAAGGGAAACAGACAAATAGTTGAGCAAACAAGAAAGGGACTCAGGGCTAACCTTTGATTTCCTCAATTCATTCCTTACACAACATATATGAAAGTAACATTTAAAAACAACATTCAGCAGTGACGAAAAGATGAGGGAACGCCATCATCTCTGTACTTAGACTGAATTAAATCATTTCTAAATAACACAATAAGAAGAAAACATTGGGATAAAGATTTTTCAGCCAAAGAAGGTCACTGGTGTACAGCAAACTCTAACAATGTTTAAACTGTTCTTTATAGCAGAAAATGAAACAAATTGAAAACAAAAATAAAATAACAAGTTACAGTGAGAATAACATCACCATCAGCATAGACCAGGATCCCATAAATCAACTTGTATTGATTGCTTCAAACCGGTTACAATCTTCAAATCCAGTGTTTTAATCCATCTCTTTTCACAATCTAACCTATATGTTACAAGCAGAGCTCCAAGAGCCCATGAAACCACTATTTACAGTCAAGAGTTTTCCACTCAGAAATAGCTACAGCGCTTCAGCAATTATATTGACAACCAACTAATCCAACCCCTCACTCATCTTCTACTGAAGTATTTATAGAAGGATGAGGAGGTGAGATCCGTTTTAAAAGATCTCAAACACAATCAATGCAGAATTAATGTCTTCCTGACCCCGAGAGGTTCGATGAAGAAATTCTACAGGTGTTACATTGCATTAATGTGTTTATACTTAAGAAGTAAGCTCGAAGAGAGCTTATATTGACCTTTGAGGCTCTGCGTACTGTTAGGGTTACTCTGCAGACATTCTGTCGTTGAAATCCGGTGCAGTAATAACTTCTTTGGTTGTTCGAGGCATAATATCTAATCCTGTTCAATAAATTCATCCTCTGATTGAACTTTCTGAGGCAATAGGTGGCACTGTGGTGGTTGAGGAATCAATTCGCCTCGAAGTATGGCGGTGGAGGCGATCTGTATGCCGAACACTTTTAGGTTTTGCTTTAATCCGTGTTCTGAGCTGGGGATTAGGCTTTTGATAACCGTCTTAGCCGTAATCCCCGCCAATCTTCTCACAAAACCACTGCTCTGGTTCATTTTATCTTTAATCTGATACTCTTTCTCTGCTCTGATATTAGCGGCCTTCTTCAAGCTTTGCAGGGACGTGCGGCAACCAAAGTTCATGAAACTTTGCAAATATCCCCGTTCTTCTCCGTATGATTAATTTCCTGGACAAACCGGGAGGATTGGAGTCGTCACTCTCATCCTTCAGACTTCGTAGAATACGAAGGAAAAACCTTTGAAAACCTGCAAAAAACAAGAAAAATGAGGAAATCCTGCGTTATATGGACAGACTGCATCGGAGGGCGTGCGGGTGGATGGAGAGATCGGGACCGTTGATCGTATTGCGATCAACGGTTGGGAACAAATCAACCGGTCGACAAAGAGGAAAGCGGACCGTATAATGGAATCGGGAGAGGAGATGCGGACCGTCGATCTACAGAGATCGACGGCGGGGATTTGATTTTAAACGCGCCGGGGCAAATTTATCGGACGAGCGGATTGGTTAAAGGGTGAGCGGGAAAAGTGATCGGGGACCGTCGGATGGGAGGGCCCAGATCCGACGGCGGGGACGAATCCCGCTGCGGGGCCATAGGACAATGTTTAACGCGCGGGGAGAAGGCACGGAACGACGGTTTTGGGGGTGAGGTGGAGAACACGTGTCGGCCGGCGCGTGGAATCGCTGGCCGACGGCACAAAACCGTGTCCGGACGAAAGGTGGTGCGGGCGCAAACCGGTGGGAAAGGAAAACAGCGCAGCGGAAAGGGGGGAGGGGTCCACCAGATGACGGGACACTCCGCACCGTTGATCCGTGGGACAGATCAACGGCGGAGTTTTTAATATTGTTTTCTTTGGTGGAGAAAATAGAACAAACCCGTTTTTGCATTTTACAAAGGTTTTCAATGTTTTTCGGGCAATGAATTATTTCCGAGGTTAAGCGCCTGGCGGGTTTAGCACGCGGTTCCGGCGTGGGGATATATGGAAGGAGGAACAGAAAGGGGCTTAGCCTGAGGGGCTAAAGCTTAACACATAGAAACGCATGTTTTCTATGGTTTTTGAATAAATTTTGCAAGAGAAGAAAAGTTCCGATAGGTGGAAAAGTGGGTTTTCGACCTTGGGGAATGAGATTAATGGAGGAATATGGGATATAAAAGGGTTTGATGAGGTTTTTTATGGTCGAGAAGGGAGTTGAAGAAACGGAGGAAAGGTGGAAGAAGGGGAGAGGACAAGGAGGGGGATGCAGCAACATTTTGATTAGGATTTTCATGGTATATCAGAGGCAGAGAGGAGGGAGAGTATGTAGAACCAACAGTAGTTTGGACTTTTGTCAACAGACTTCAAGTACCAACAATTTTCAGGATTTTAAACTTGTTTCTTGAAGGCTGCAAAGACCATTTAGCCACCAACTGTCATAGTTGAAAAAAATAGGTGGCTAAAACAAATCCCATACAAGCACATCAGAAAATTTAGAAAGTAACTTAACATACTATTCCTTTACCTCAGGGGACAATGCTTTCGATAGCTTCACAAGCTTGGGCTTGTCAGCTGTCCCAATATTCACATCTTCAACTCCCTTCTCGGTAGGCACCAAGCTTGGTTTCTTAGCAACATCATCTTGATCAAAAAGCTCCTCTAAAGGTATGAGAACTCTAGGAATCACATTGTCTTTTAGCTGCAGTATGCCCATCTGATTTGCCTCGATTTATTGATCATCGACCTCATAATCACCTTCTATGGGAGTATCTTTGAATTTTCCTTCACTCTGAAAAAAAACATTGATTTCATTGTCATCCAAAAACACTTGCCAATACCTTAAATTGTCCGGAACAACAGGCCTATGTTTGACATAAATTTCAAAATTGTTGCTGGAGTTCATTGGAAATTTCAAGTTGCTTGCAAAAGTGGCAAGAGAATCTGCAATAATATTTTGCATCCTGGGTACTGCTGTCATAGTGTACTCAGGAAATGTCTTCAAGATATCAAGGACTACATTTTGATAGGCCCTCAATCGGGGATGCTTAGCTTGGTACTCTCCTTTCACCTGTATGATTATCACCTCTGAATATCCATAGACAGAAATCCTTTTTGCATTTAGCTTCTTCAAAATTTTCAAACCTGCAATCAAAGCTTCATACTTCGCTTCATTGTTAGAGCAATCAAAAGCCAACTTGTAAGCACATACTCTAACATTACTAGGAACTTTTTCAGGCTGGAAAATAGGGCTCTGAATCCATTTTCCTATACCAGCACTGTACTTACGAACAACTCCATCAAATTCCATGCTCTAGAGGCCTTCTTCTTCCTCTTCTAGATGCTGAAATTTTTCTTCTTTCTCCATTTTATCTTGACTAACTTCTGCATCTTTCTGCTGTTTATTGTCTTCTTGATGCTAGCAGGTAGGAATCTTAGGAGTGTTTGCTGCTTTATCTTCTTCCTGTTTGAGGACTTCCCTAAAATTCTCTAAAATCTCAGCTATTTCATCTACTTGTGCCAACTGAACTTTTTCATCATTCAAACCACCATCTGAATATAATACAAATGACTCTAAATATATGTGGACTGCATTAATGGGATGATTAACTGGCTTCTCTTTGCTAGTGATCATATATTTCATCTTCTTCTCCCTATATAGTTTCCTCAACTGGCCAAACACGGGAATGGTGGCATAAGAGAAGTCAAGCTGCATGGTTCCTTTAAGTTTTTCATCCCAAGACCTGGATAGAAGCATTCAAAACCGTGGTGGAACATCGGCAACAACTACATCCATCAAAACATTCTTGGCTGGGATTTGATCTAAAGGTACTACCAAATCTTTGATAAGGCCAATACAATGGACCCTACTTGAATCAAAAGAATAAAAATCATGGTATTTAAAGGTAATATCAAGTCCTAACTTCTCCATAATGGCTTTTGGCATCAAATTATGTGAGGCTCTAGAGTCCAGCATAACATTATGTAAGATGAACTCATGTAATCTAAGACTCAGGTAAAAGGGAGGTACTTCACTTTCTTTATATTGATCTTCTATGGCTGGACCACAAATGAGTTCAGGATAATCATCTTCAACATTTACCATATCTGATACAGAGTCTATTTGAAAAATTCTAGACACCTGATGTTTATAAGCACTATTTTTCACCAAATCAGTCAAGGGCATGGACACTTTCAGCGTAGAAATTTCATTTTCCAAATTAAAATAAGGAATTTTTTCTGCCTCTTTGATGGGAGGATCTTTGTTTTCTACTTGCTCCTTTGCTGCGCTCTGCTGTTTCTTTTCATTTGCAGTGTTAATCGCTGAATATGTCTTGCTAGGGGAAGGATTGACAGGCTCTTTCCCTTTCTTCTAAGTATTTGAAGAATCTTTCTTCTATTGCAGGTATTTTCTTTTCTGAATGGGACTGATCGGCACATCTCTGTTCCTCAAATAATACTGCTTCTGTTGTGTTGATAAAGCGTTCATGTATCCTCTTTGGTAATCATCATACTCTTCTTCTAACACTATATCATTGGCTAAAATTAAATCTTCATCTTTTTGAATGTCTGCGATCGCTGAGTATTCTTCATATTCAGTAAGAAAGATGGGCGCACCATCGGTTGTGAAGAAATGACTGGCTTCAATCACGAGATCATCATCATCGTCTGTCTCCGTTCCCTGAACATAATTCTACTGCAATGGAGTTCCGATCTGCTATTGTGGTGGTGCTTGGTCCTTCGCTCTCTATTCTCTCTGCTTAATTCTGAATTGTGGTTGCTGCCCTCTGAAATTTGGATTCCTGATTTATGGTTCAAGTCTGTCCGAAATTGTCAGTTGATCGACCATATTTTCGACTGTTCGGATTAAAGTATCCATCTTGCTATCTGAAGGAGATGCTTCTTCTTTTATAGTCACTCTCTTTTCAGCCCTTTTCCATGCTCTTTTGGCTAGCAAATTCGCTTCTACACTCACAACTATATTCTACATGTCTTCAAGCGTGGTAGGATCTCTTTCTCGCATCTGATATGCCATATCAACATCGAAACCATCTGGAAACTTGAGCAAGGCTAATCCCACAGGAGGTTTCAGGTTAGCCGAGATAGCATTATATACAACATTGAATCTTAGACAATAATCCTCTACAGTTTCACCCACATTTCTCTTAATATTTTCATATTCAGACAAAATTTGGAGTGGGTTTTTCTTTACCTCCCACCAGTCTAAGAACTGTGTATGTAACTCCTGCAAAGTGTGGATAGAGCCTGCTGGTAAGGCTCTGAACCACTTTCTAACTTCACCTCCAAAACTGTGGACAAACAACCTTGTGGTTACATTCTCTGCCTCTACCTCATGTAGATCAAAAAATTCATTCATCTTATCAACATGCTGCTAGGTTGTGATGCTTTGAGTGGCATCAAAGATATGAATTTTACTTTGGTAATTAGAAGGCATATCATTTAGAACCTGAGGTAAAACCAGGGGTGCATAGCGGGCAGCCATGCCTCGAGGTGGATTTACAACAGTGTTTGTGCTACTAGAATTTAAGGGAGATGTTGATGGAGGAGATGAAAGCTGAGAATTAACTGATGGGAATGTTGATGAATTAGGAAGAGAAAATTTTGTTGCTGATGAATCTAAAGGCTCAGGGATATTAGTTACAATGGTAGATGACTGAGGGGAATTCAAAATATAATCATCAATTGAAGTATTTTCCCTTTGAAATTCGACATCTACAAGAAATTCTGGATCTGAAACTGTGTCGTCAAGTGCAATTTCAGACTTACTTCTAAACAAAGAAAGCTCAAAACACTCATTGAAAGAAAGGTCTTCTACAAACAACCACTCACTGGGCCAAGTACGGGATCTGAAAATAGGTCTAGGACTTAGTGATCCCTTTTGTCTTCTGATTATCCTTGGAATGAGATTAGGATTTTCAAACATAGGGAGAGGATTTGGATCAGGATTGGCCCTTGTGTATCTTCTTGAAGCCAGTGTGGTCAAATTTCCACTTCACAAAATTCTATTTCAGCCTCGCAAACTCTGAACATCATTATCTAGAGTGCAAGAATTTATATGAAGAATATTACTGGGGTGATCAATCCTTTATGCTAAAAAATTCCCCAGTATGGTCGCCAAAAAATGTTAACATCTAATTTGAACCTCAGGCTGAAAAAGGCAAATTAGGGTAACCTTTAAACCATGCTCAGCCTTGTAGCTAGCTCTATAAGGTCAGGAGAGGGCTATCTACGTGAAAATATATTCAACGAAGTACAATTATGAACTGATTTTAGGCTAGGTATAATAAAGGGAAATGTTTTTATGAATGAATTTTCCGGGGATGTATGGAACAAAATGGGATAGTTTGAAACTGGGGAATTAAATTAGGGATACAAGGTATTTCATGGGGCAAGGTAGGCAGGAAATTTTAGCATTTAAGTTTAAATATTGATGGGATGGAAAGACTGGTGAGGAGATGAAAAGGGCATAGAAGATGGATCCTTTTCAAACAAATGAAAACACAGAATATTGAATGATTTCCAAAGGCAGAGCATAAAAATGGATTCTACCTATCTATCTTGAAAGAATTCAACCAGGAACATTTATGAATGAATGGTGAACATAACAATTTTACATATGAAAAAAAAGGAGAGAACAAATGTTAAATTTCATACCACATGGATCCCACAAATCAGAGTTGCATATCTTATTAATTCCCCGTCGAACTGTTACAATGGAGCGCAGAGCGTCCTCCTTGATTTGCACACTATTCCCTTACTTTCTAACTTACAGACTGCCTTACAAATGATTCAAAATTACATTAAATAGATCAGAAATGTAGGAAATAGATCCACAAAAAAGGGGGTTGTTTTACCAACTCAAGAACTGAAATCTGATCATAGAAAGAAACCAACAATTTTCCCCTGAAAAAGAGGAACAACAATAAATTTTTGACCATCTGGAGATTCACTGTTACATTCAACTAATGAGAAGAAGAAACCTACAGAACCAATCCATTTTTAATCGTTGCTGAAGATGTGACTGTCTCAAAATTAGTTCTCGGCCATTGACTGTCTCTCTGTCTTTGTCCTTTGAAGAAAACCAATTTTTAATAAAAATGCTTTTGAAACCATGGAAATGAAATTATGCCTAAAATGACGTAAAGACCCCTTTTGGATATAAGGAGCGAAGGGAAAGGCGGTGGAGTTCATATCGTAATCGCAATCAGAATCAAAGGGGAAGAAGGGGATATAATATATAATGGAGCGATTGAAACATGGTATGTGATGGTGCAATTGCAATTAGGGATCGGAGGAAAGGAATAGTTTATTGGAACAGGGCATAAAAAACTTTGATGCGATTGGGAAAAGGTCCTTATAAAATGAAATGATAAGTGAAATGGGGCTTTACAAAGGGAAAAGGCCCTTTTAGTTTGAATGGGCGGAAAAAGCTTAAAGGTGGGACCAGGAAGGTCAATCGCAATCGGGCATCGGAGGGTAAGCGGGGTGAAGGGGTCTTAAGGTGGGACCCGAAGGTCAATCACAATCAAAAATTTCGGTGGGGAAGGGGAGAAGAGCAAGGTGTTATGGGAACACGCTGATTGCGATGGCGCGACGGTGTATGAGCCATCCGATTGGAGGGGCCGATCGATGGCAGAGAGGTAATCGCAATAACTTGTCGGGAGTTCAATCGCAGCAGAGAAGTTAACTCCATCATCAAATTGTTTGCCTCTTCTTCTCTCTGATTATTGCTGTTATTTAATTCATTTATGTTGCTATTTTATGTCATTTATCATTAAAGCATACTTCAGTTAATATCCAATTCTAAAGGACAAGCTAATCAAACTGCTTAAGCATTTTATTCGATCACATTTCAGATCATTTTGGTATTAGAGCTAGTTGTTCTTGTAGTTTGTTTTTCTGTGGATGTTAACCAGGTTGGGATTGCAACGTGGAAAAAGTGAGATTGAGGAATTTGATCTAGAGATCAGAAGGTGGAAATTAAATCATCAATCAATGATGATAGGGACTGAGACCGTTGAGACTCCTGAAGCTACTGAAAAGAAACCCATGGATGAGAATCAAATCCAAAAGATGTTTCTAAACATGTAGCAAATGTTGGCAGAATTATATGAATACAAGAAGACAAGCGATGCAGCCTCATCGTCAAAGGCATCAAAGAAGGACAAGGGTAAAGGAAAGGCAGATAAATCTCCTTCAGCTCTGTCATCTCCATCATCTTCTTCTTCTTTAGAAAAATAAAAGAAACCTAAGAGTCCATTATTGAAACTTGATGTTAAGTTCGAAATACCTATGTATGATGGTGAAATAAACCCTGAGAAAATAGATAATTGGGTAAAACAGTTAGAAGTCTATTGTTGTATTCAAGATATTACTGATGATAAGACAAAGATCCAATTATCTACTCTTATAATGGGGAGTACTGCTTTGATCTGGTGGGAAAGTAAGACAGATAGATTTAAAGCGTTAAAGAAAAGTTATCACCTCATGGACTAAGTTTATTAAAGCTCTAAAGAAACAATTCTATCCATTGGGTCACACACAACAAGCTGTAATTGATTGGCAACACTTGCGACAAGGTAAGGGACAGAGTGTTCAAGAGTTCACACAGGAATTCAGAAAGAAGGCATTAGCACTTGATATTTCTTTGGACACAAAAGAAACTTTGTTGAAGTATATTGGTAGTTTTCATTCATATTTGCAGCATACATTATTAATGTTCAATCCTAATGATTTTGATGAAGTTTGTGTCCAAGATATTCATGTCGAATTAGGTGGTAGAACATTCAAGTTTACACCAAAGGCATCTAAGCAAGGGGAAACCAAAGACAACAAGAAGAAGGGAAAATCAAAGGGAAAGAAAATTGACACTACTCAGAAGGAAGATGAAAGACCTACCTGTACACATTGCCAAAGGATCGATCATACTGAAGCTAAGTGTTGGAAACTTCATCCGGAACTTAAGCCAAAAAAGTTCCAAAAGAAGAAGGGTGATAAGAAGGCTTCGACAACAGTTCAACAAGACTTGGGATCCGATTTAGGTGATGAAGGAAAAATCACTGCTATGGTTACAATAGGTAAAATATCTAAAGCCAATACTTCTACCTCTTCAAATATCATACAGTTGAATGAAGAAAAAAGAATCGAGTTATTTCATATAAGGGTAACTTCAAAGCATACTAAGATAGATACATTGTTTGATATGGGATCATAGGAAAATTTGATTTCTGAGTCATTGGTTAAACAATTGGGTTTGAAAAAAAATAATAATCCAAAACCATATCCTTTAGGTTGGTTAAAATATCAAACTCAGATTCATGTTACCAAACAGTGCCAGTTAAAATTTGCAATCACAACTAACTATGTCGATGAGGTGGATCTAGATGTGATATTGTTAGAAATTTGTGGAATTTTCTTAGGAAGCCCTTATCTCTATGACCGTGGTGTAGTATTATATAGGAAGGAACATAAGTATCATCTTAAGAAAGATGGAAGTGAATATATCGTAAGGGCACATAAAACTAAAAATCACTTGGACTTAATCAATGCTAATCAGACGAAGTGCTTAATTAGTTCAAGTAAAAGATACATTCTCATGGTTGTTAAGAAGAAACATAAAGATTTGAAAGATGCATTTACAGGTTGTGGTGTTTAGTTTAAAGACAGTTTGGTTAAAGTGGTAGAATCATTTCAGAATCTATTCAAAGAACCTAAACATCTTCTTCCAAAAAGAGAAATACAACATGAGATTCAGTTAATGTATGATGCTCGTCTTCCTAATGTTGGTATGTATCAAATTTCAATAGTAGAGAATGAAGAAATTAAAAGGAAAATACAGGAATTGGTAGAAAAAGGTTTAATATGAACAAGTACATCTCCATGTGGTTCACCTATCATTCTAGTTCCTAAGAAAGATGGAACATGGAGAATGTGTGTTGATTTTAGAGCCTTGAATAAAATCACAGTAAAAAACAGGTACCCTCTTCCCAGGATTGATGATTTACTCGATAAATTGAAAAATTCTATTTACTTTACTAAGTTGGACTTACGTATTGGATATCATCAAATAAGGATCGCAGAAAATGATATATGGAAAACAACATTTAAAACTACCCAAGGACTATTTGAGTGAATAGTAATGTCTTTTAGTTTATGCAATGGTTATGAGAGTCATGAATGATGTTTTTTGACCATATATCGAAAATTTTGTCATTATTTATTTAGATGATATATTAATCTTTAGTTCAAGTAAGGAGGAACATGTTAAGCATGTTAAGCAGGTTTTTGAAATATTGCACAAAGAAAAACTATGCATTAAACTGTCAAAATGTGAATTTGGGAAAACTTCATTAGTTTATCTAGGATACATAGTTGGAGGTGGTCAGTTAAAGATAGATCCATATAATATAGATGTAATCATTAAGTGGCCAAGACCACAAAATGTGACTGAAGTCAAAAATTTTCTAGGGGCAATTCAGTATTGGAGAAAATTTATTGCTCAGTTTTCTTTGATTGCATCACCACTACATGCTCTAACATGATCAAAGTTCATTTTTCAACGGGGAAGTAAACAACAAAAATCATTTGAAGAAATTAATTACAACACCAATCTTAGCATTACCTGATCTTCAACAACCTTTTGAAATAGAAACAGATGCAAGTGGATATGCAATGGGAGTAGTCCTACTCCAAAATGGAAAGCCAATTTGTTTTCATTCTGAAACTTTTTCTAAGGAAGTAATTAATTATCCAACATATGATAAGGAATTATTTTATTTAGAAGAAAGTGTAAAGAAATGGAAACATTACATTATGGGTAATGAAACAATGATTCATACAGATCATTAGCCACTTCAATACCTTCAATCACAAACTAAGCTGCAACAATCTCGCCACTACAGATGGATGGGATTTCTTCAGCAGTTTCACTTAGTAATCAAATATAAGAAAGGAACAGTTAAAAAAGTAGCTGATATGTTGTCTAGACCATCTTTGAATGTTTCAGTAATACTGCAAAATAGCTCATTGAAACATGAAAGCTATGTAGAACAATATAGTACTGATGAAGATTTCAAAGAAATATATGAATCACTAACACATGGTACTCAGATAGAAGAAATAAATTATCATATTCATGACAGGTTATTATATCATCTGGTTAAGTTATGTGTTCCATAGACATAAAGGGCGCAAGTCATTCGGGAAGCTCATTCTTCTTGAATAGCAGGGCATTTTGGCATAAGTAAAACTATGGCACAAATTGAAAGGTATTGTTATTGGCCTCATATGTATGAAACAATATCAAAGTGCATTAAAGGATGTGTAATGTGTTCAACAAGCAAGACAAGTAATTGAAATATTGGTTTGTACATGCCACATCCAGTTCCTTTGCGACCATGGGAAAGCATTTCCATGGATTTTGTTGGAGGATTGCCTATGTCCAGAAAATGACATGATTATATGTATGTCGTGGTTTATATATTAAGGAAAATGTGCATTTTTTTTCCATGAAAAAAGAAAGTAACTGTAGAACAAACAACACAAATGTTCTTCCAACAGGTATGGATTCACTTTGGGTTACCTACTTCTATTATTTTTGACTGAGATACTCGCTTTGTAGGAGAATTTTGGTCTACTTTATGGGGACTCATGGATACCAAGCTGAAGAAGAGCACAACCTTTCATCTGTAGACCAACGTACAAACTGAAGTGGTGAACTGACCATAATACATATTCTTCGGGGTTATTGCAGTAAACATCCTAAGTTGTGGGATGAATCACTACCTTATGTGCAACATTCTTACAACTGTGCTCTACATTCTTGAACTTAAAGATCACCTTTCGAAACATGTTTGGGGTATCTACCAAAATCACCAATGGAATTTGTTTTCGATGAAGAAGATAAAGTGGATGGATGAGATGATTCAAGCAAGGTAGTCAAGTTCATTCAGCGGATACAAAAAATACATGAGGTAGTACGAGATCAGTTGGAGAAGAGTCAGGCCAAATACAAATTGTGTCATGACAAGCATCGAGTCGATCATCATTTTCAGGTCGGCGATCAGGTATGGTTGTATATCAACAAAGACAGGTTAAAAGGGGAAGGTAAGAAACTAAAGTCTATCAGGTATGGTCCCTTTAAAATTATTGAGAAGATTGGAAATAATGCATTCCAATTAGATTTACCGCCTTACATGCATATTTACTTAGTTGTGAATGTTGAAAATCTAAAATTGTATGAACCTCCGATGATTGTTGATCCCGAGGATGATACACAGATTCCTTCGATTCATGAATTATCACCTGATTAAATGATAGAGTTGCAGGAATATACCATCTTGGATAGAAGAGTTTGTACTTCCAGAAGAGGAGATGTGGAATATCTTCGAGTGGGACTCAAGTGCTTGAATCTGAGTAAGGCGAAATGGATGGAGATTGAAAAAGTGAGGGAGTTGTATCCTCACTTAATGTCTGCTTAAAATCAAGTTTTTCTGGTCCAAAATATTTTAAGTGGAGAGGATTGATCCAGGAGGATCTTGATTAGTACAGTTCAGCAGAAAGTTCTAGTCAACTTCAGCAGTTCGATGATCAGTTCAGTCTTCATATACACAGTTTCGTCAGTTTTGGTCCTTCAATGTCAAGGTCATCATGTGGATGAGAAAGTGAATTTTGGGTTAAAATGGTGATGTAATTATACTAAGTGCTAAGACCTAATCCTAAGGTCTAATCCTAGCACTAAGGATCTAAATCTAATGTAAAAATCCCTAAGTTTAAAACCCTAAACATTAAAAACCTAAGCACAACCCTAAGCGCTAGGTTGTGAAAACTTTACATGGTGATAAATTGAAAAACCCACATTCGGACCATATGTTAAAACAAATTAAAATAAAACCACAGCGCTAACCACGTGGTTTCAAGACCGCGTCGGAGGACTTTAACACCATGTGAAACGGTGTAATAATACCACGCGGAAAATGTTTTGGGTGACAATTTTAAAGACCGCAGTTTGTAAACTTTATGGAAACTGCGTGCATATGATAAGGTTGACTGCGAAGAGTTAATTGCGGCAGGATTAACATTATCCATAACCACTGAGATCTTTTCCACCAATTCACATGGGAATGGTTACAACTCCTTGCGTATTTATCCTAACCATCAGGCTGAGTTATTATCATATGGTATATTTATGGGTTTTTACAATTAATTTAGCGCTAAGGTCAACACATTATCTTAGGAATTGAATATGGAGATAGGGTTCGAGATTCCATTCACATGATTTTCTCAAATAAGTGCCAAATTTGGCCATCCATAGTGCAAGAGAAATATTATTTAAACCATGAAAAATACATTCAAAGGATATTGTGTGCTTTTGGAAGTTCAATTTTAGAAGGTTAGAGGCGATTTTGTTTGCAGCATTTCTCAGTCGTCGGTGGTCGGAATTGAGCACGGAGATAGGCATCGAAAAGGCGAGGAAGAGTAATTTCTATTTACAGGGTTCAAAATTTCTTGCGAGCACAATAATTCTATTCCATTTCAGTGTAAATATTGTTCAAGAAAAATCCTAATAAAAATAGACAGCCACTTAAAAGCGAACCCGGAGATGTAGTCAAGGAGGGACGAACTCCGTCATCAATTTTTTTGCCTCTTCTTCTCTATGATTATTTCTGTTATTTAATTCATTTATGCTACTATTTTATGTCATTTATCATTAAATCATACTTCAGTTAACAATCAATTCTAAATGACAAACTAATCAAACTGCTTAAGCACATTATTCGATCACATTTCAGATAAAAAATTCATAAATTTAAAGCTTTTTGTTTCAAGAATCTAGCTTTTGTTTTGGAGAAAGTAGGAGGATCATTAAGATAAAAAAACACATATAGAATATTAGCATACCAAGATGAATTCATAAATACTTCTTCAATGTGTGGAGCTGTGAACTCTTCCTGTTCCTCTAAAGCATCAACCATATTCATGTCTAGTGCTTGAAAATTTGATTCAGCCATGAGTTTTGTGAGTCCGTGTCCTTTAATCAGTTTAGTGGGTCTAATTTCTAAATCATATTCTAAGATAATAGCAATCCATTTACCCCTTTTACCATCAGGGTCCTGATACAGAATGTATTTAACAACTGTATGTGGAAGAAAAGCAATAACATGGGAGTGCAAAATGTAAACTCTGAAGTCTTTCAATGCTTTGATCAAGGCAAAGGCTTGTTTCTCCATGATGTTATATTTTAGAGGAGAATCCCTCAATGCTTTTCTGAAGAATGCTATGGGCTGTTCTTGTCCCATCATGTTCTTCTGAATAAATACAACAGCAATAGTGTGTTCAGATGCAAAGGAGAAAATGAAGAAATCCTTGGTAAAGTTGGGGTTGATTAGAACTGGTATTTGGGTAAGGGCTTGTTTCATTAGTTCAAAGGATTGTTTGGCTTCCATGGACCACTTGACTCCTACTTCTCTTTTCAGCATGTTTGTGATATTTCTTAGGAGTTTAGCAAGGTTAGGAATGAACCTTCTCAGGAATTTTATCTTTCCAATGAAAGATTGCAGCTCTTTAATGTTTCTAGGATGGCTGATTTGTAGTATACCTTCAATCATTTTAGGGTCTATATTTATCCCTTCTTCAAAAATGATGTGGCCTAAGATTTTTCCTTCTTGAAGACCAAAAAATGTTTTCTTAGGATTCATAGATAGGCCATACTTCCTACACTTCTCAAAGAACTTTCACAAATGAACTAGGTGTTCTTCATCAATTTTAGAATAGACAGTGATGTCATCAAGGTATATCACTATGAAGTAACCTACGTCTTCAAAGAAAGCTATGTCCATGGCTCTTTGAAAAGTATCCCCCACATTCATCAACCCAAATGGCATTTTTACATACATGAATGTGCCCCAAGGTGATGTGAAAACGATTTTGTGCTGATCACTTGGCAGTACTAGTACCTGATTGTACCCCGAAAAGCTATCAAGCAATGATATTCTCTTAGAACCTACCACCCTTTGTATTATACGATCCATTTTTCTTGAAGGGTAGTTGTCCTTTAGGGAGGTTTTGTTCAAGTTTCTAAATTCTATGAACAACCTGATCTCCCCTGTTTTATTTCTTATTGACACAAGGTTATAAACCCATTCTGAGTACCTAAATGGGACTATGATACCAGCATCATACATATTCTTTATTTCCTTTTCAACTAGAGGTACTAGGACAGGGTTTATTCTTCTCCATTTTTGCTTGAATGGTTTCTGATTTTCCTTGACAGAGATGATAGAATTTTATGTTTAATAACGCTTGTGTCATAGACTTCGATATTCCTAATTAGCCTTGCTAATTGGAATATCTCATTTTTGTTTAATTTTGCCGCTTTAGTTGGAAATAATAAATAAAGTGAGAAATAAGAGGGGTCACCTCACTTTAGTCACCTCACTTTATAAAATAAAGTGTTTTCCTAGTTGATCAATGTTATAACTTAAAGAGGGGGCCTTGGGGGTCCACATGAGTATGATAGGGGAGGCATCAGGCTGACCCAAGGTAAACTGCGCAGGTCAAAGGAGAGTTAAGTTTTGGAGGGAGTTTGGCATTATAAAAGGAGAAGTTCTCACCTCATTTGGATCATTCATGATTTGATATTCTTATTGATAGCTGGACTTTGTCTGCTTCAGCACGCCGGTTGTTTAGTCGGTCTGCAGCACTGTTTAGTGCACGAGTGTCTCCGGTCGGAGATCTCACCCTTAGCCTCGGGGACTTCGAGTGCCTGCCCTGGTAAGGTTATTTCTGGTTTCACCCTTAGCTTCGGGGGACTTCGAGTGCCCGCCCTAGTAAGGTTTAATTCTAGCACACTTTAAGGTCCCAAGTAGTTGAAGCAGTTGTACTTCGAAGTATATCTGAGGAGGAGAAAGCCCTCTTGTGGCTGCGCAGAGGAAGAGGAGGAAGGACGTTGATTCTTGAAGGAGAAGGACGCTGTCTCATCTGGAAGGAGGACGCCGTGCCTTTCAGGAGGGGGGGACGCTGTCCAAGGAGGACGCAGTTCCAGTCTGGCAGAGAAAACGCTGTTTTGGGAGGCAGAAGGACGCTGTCTAGCCCTAGAGTGAGGATGCTGTCCATTTCTGGAGGTAAGGGTTGCAGATCTGAAGGTTTATTGCTAGATCCAGTTGTGGGAAGGATAGATCTTGCAGATCTAGTCTCGTATGTTGCAGATCTAGTATTGTATGTTGCAGATCTGGAGGTTTGGCACTAGATCCACTGGAGATGATGATTCGAAGAGATATTGATAGATCTAGTCCAGATTCATGGATAACACCAGATCTAGCCCTAGAGGCCGTAGATCCGAGGAGATTAGCCTGAGATCTAGACTGTATCCGGGTGGCTCGCACGGATCTGATATTGGAGGACGCAGATCAGGAAGGGAAGGACGCAGATCTGATTGGAGGCTTCAGATCCATCAGGAGGGACGCAGATCTGAGGAGCAGGCTATTGTGAGAGTGGCTCATCAGCGTTTTCAGCATTCAGCAGCAGGTTCATCTGTCTGGAGGGTTGAGGGGCTTGTGCTTCACCTGTTTCTGCGCTGTCACTAGCAGAGACAGCGTTTTCCATCTGTGAGGGTTTGCAGCTTGAGACACCCTGGCTGTTACAGCTTCACGTTTCATCTCCAAGCCTCAGAATGCCTAGACGCCGTCCTGCTGCTACATTGTATGGGAGGGTCATCACTTGCCTAGGGCAAGGATAGGTGCACTGATTCTGATTTACTCCTCTCTATGTACTTTCTGATTAATAAAATGGCTCAGTTTCGGGTATTACATGTGTCATGATTCAGTGATCTGGTTCAGTATTGTATTTTCTATATCTGTCTGGCATATTTCTGTTTATTACTGGTTATTTCCCTTTGGGGATATTACAGTGGTATCAAAGCATAATTCTGGCTCAGCCTGTGGTCTATGACATCCGAAAATAAATCATACAGAGCAATAGCAGTTGCAATTCCAGAAACGCAGTTGGAAAAAGAGCCAAAATGAAAAGGGTCAAATTTTGAATTTTGGAATTAGGAAAAACGTTTTCTGGGTTTTTCTGGGTTTTGGGCGAGGATCACTTTCCCAAATTCCTAGAATTTTCCGAGTAGTTTTCAGTGGGTAAATTGAAGGTCGAAGTTAAGCAGCAGTATGGCAGGAGATGTGAGTCCAGCTCGATATGCAGCCGTTTTTGCAGATTGGCAGAGCCTAGGTCAGGCATTCATGGATGCTCTCCCCTTTGAGCAATATCTCCAGTTTCGATGCGGTATCAAACCCCCTGAGCGGCACCAGCACAAGGGGCGCAGATACCACCATGATGACCACCGTGCAGCTAGTGGATTTCATTTGCCCAGGTTTGATGGCTCATCAAACAGTTCGGCAAAGTCCAGGGTGGTAGAGCACTTTGACAAGAGGGATCCGGATCAGTATTTTGGTGAGCTGATCAAGCTCAAACAGACTGGGAGTGCAGAGACATACATTTCAGACTTCTTGAGGATTTCGGTGATGGTACCTGATTTATCTGCAGCTCGGACGGTTGGCATGTTTGTGGAGGGACTGTCAGAGCCACTTCGTAGCCTAGTCCTGTCGAACAGACCGGCTTCCCTTCAGGATGCCATCAGCAGGACTCGGGACTTACAGGATGTCTTACCCAGGACTCGGACACCTTATCCCCAGAGACAGGCTTTCCAGCCTAAGGGTAAGGACACGAGGGTTCCACCTCCCAAGGCGAATCCTGGCCGAGGGCAGTTTGATGATGAGGCCAGGAGAGAGCTGAGGAAGGAGCGGGTGTGCTTCACTTGCCGGGAGCCATGGGCATCAGGACACAGATGTGCGGCAGGAAAGGCACACTTCATTGAGGTCTTCTCCGAGAGAAGTGGAGAAGAGGATGAGGACACACAGGATTGCAGGGAGTTCGAGGATGCACCTAGTGAGACACAGGACTCACCATCATTAGAGACTTCCTTGACCGTGCCGGTTGATATCGTAGTAGAGGAGGTAGAGCCATCCACTGAGGTGATGACTGGAGCCATGACTGAGTCTTCGGGTGGTAGCAGCACACGACAGATGGGTGAGGTATCAGGAGATATATCCACTATCGATGAGGCACGAGGAGATACAGAGGTATTGGACGATGATCGCAGACAGCGGTACCATCGGCTTCGGACGGACCTTCGAGCTTTGAGGGAGAAGGCCGCGTCAGTACGGGAGACCGTTTTGTTGCAGGACCAGGAGCTGGAGGGTATGAGAGCGACTTGTGCCAAGTCGGCGGCCAAGTTGGTCCGCATTGGGGAACAACTGGATTCCCTGATGGTACAACCAGAGGGCACGAGGGAGCGTCAGATCATTCCCCTTCAGGCATGTATGGATGGGACTAGCAGTATTGTTGGGTCATCTCTTCCCGTTGGAGAGAAAGAGGCAGAGCCACCTAGTCAGGTCTCATATGTTGACTTGGATAGTGGTATGAGGCGATCAGAGTTGCACAGGGTACAGCAGCCACGTGTTGAGATTGGATGGCGAGAGATTTTGAGTTGGTACTCGGTGGAGCAGACTATGGATGAAGGGGAGGTCTCAAGGAGAGATCTCACTAGAGATGCACTTCGACACACCATGGGGTGCAATGACTTTCTTTCCTTCTCACAGGAACAGATAGAAGATGGGGGACATCTTCGGATGGATAACATCTCTCATGCTTGTGTTGGACATCCCTTGAGCCATACACATCATGATGGGAGGTTTTTGCCTACCACTTATTTGATTCTTGATAGGGTCTCATTGATCCTTGAGAAGTTTATACTTCAAAATCCCATGAAGTGCAAAATAAGAAATTTGATTTGGGAGGATGGTAGCCCTCATGGGAGGAGTACCAGGATGAGGAGAAGGAGGCATTCACAAGTGATTGAGTGGATGGGGATGATGAGCAAGGAGCCAGGAGGCTACTTGCAGATCCGTGATACCAGGCAGCAGGAGGCTTGGCTGCGCTGGTTACTCTTGAAAGAGTTTGGCCATCACTTGGCAAACACTCTTCCTAAGAGTAGGAGGATGGAGAAAAGATGGATGGATACTTGCATCATTGAGCAGCGTAGAGTATGGATGCATGGTGTTGATGTGTTACTCATATCATTCATTGTGTCTTCATCATATGAGTTGGTTGATGGAGGTATGGAGAGGCAACACCATGTCTTGTTGCTTGGTTCGTTTCTAGGAGAGCAAGGGCAGATTTGCTCTCACACCTTGCATGATGTTGCAGGAAGAGGGGATGGCACTATCTCCTTGATCTTTGATGATGACGGGGAAGCACTTCCATCTTGGGGAGTATTCCACGCTTGTTGCAGCAGTATTAGAGGAGTCGTTGACAAGGAGCACGTCAAAGAACAGGGTCTTATATTGACAGGAGCTTATGAGCCCCCAGCGTTGTCACCTTGGAGCAGAACATTATGGATGAAGTGTGCGCAGCAGAGATATGGTGGATCTATAACCCATAGGTCCCAGGATCACTTCATATTTATTGCACTTACAAGGAGTAATGATGATAGAGACATCTATGGCATATCCTTCTTGACTTGGGTTTCCAAGCATAAGGAGGATTATCTTCTTGCAGCACATGGTTCAGTCTTCTTCATAGCAGGTCAACACTTTATGGAGGACTCATTCATGGACCCATGTACCATCTTACTTCCAGCGTATGGTGAGGGATTTGTTTATACATTCATTGATTTGCACCCTCTTACCATTCTTATGCAATGCATTGCTTCACAAGAGGGCAAGCTTGTCACATTGCTCCATGAGTTGTATTGGACCAATCTACATGATGGAGGTAGCCATCTCTTTTGTGGCCTTGGGCAAATGTTTTATCATCACATGTATGTTCATTTGCAGCACTATACCAGGTATCATATGAAGACATGCATGGGTAACATAAGCATTTTGCCTTGTACTCTTATCAAGCAACAACTTGTAAAACTGCGCTGTACTTGTTTGGGAAGCTGTTGGTACCTTCTTGCACCACAGGAGACCTTCGGCATTTCCTTCATTTTGCTGCTGATCATGTTTTCATTTGCTGATATATATCAGATTTGTATGGGAGGCTTGATTATGAGGGAGGCACATGAGCTGGATGTGTCCGTGAGTGGGAAAAATTCTCACAATTTCTGCACTACATGTTCTAATGGGAGCATGGGAGAAGGCATGGCCACCACTACTTTATATGCATCCTCTTTTGATGTAGGCCATGAGATCGATATTCATCCTTTGTACAGCCATGGGCAAGTGTTTGGACCTATGTTGCTGTCATATTCCGCCATTTGCTATCCATTAGTAGATGTGTTGGATCTTGTACATTGCTTGCCATGTGATTTTCTGAGGTTGCAGTGGATGAGACTGCACTATGGTTTGTTTTGGGCCAGCTTGTTCGTCATTGATGGAGGAACCTTCTATGGAGGATTGTTCTTCACTTTGCCATTGAAGGGCAATGATTTTGCAGCCCAAGATCAGACTTTCAGCCCACCTTCATTACCAGAGCTGGAGGTGGAAGGAGATTTTCAGGAGTTGCCTTGTCAGGAGGTGGCTCATTTGGTTTGGATGATTGCTTGGGGATGGAGGATCCACATGAGAGAGATGTTCCTCACTTCAGGCCTTGATTGGAGAGAGGCGACGAGTTGGTTCACAGTTGATGGGCCAGCTTACACAGTCATGGATGCAGAACAGCAGCAGTCATGGTCTCTAGTCATAGCCAGAGGCAGTGAGCAGTTCGAGTCACGGGACTTGTGCGATTATTGGCCACAGTGGCGATGGGATCCGGGAGGACTATTGATTGGCTGGTACCATGAGAGGCCAGTTTGGGATCCTGGCATTGAGATATCCCTTCATATCGGGGTGATGCAGGAGACAGAGAGGTTTCAGTGGGACCCAGGCACATTTTGCAGTATCGGCGGGGAGCATCAGCTAGAGAGTAGGCTTGTTCCAGCGTTGCTTGAGAACAAGACATTTTTGCCGGATGAGGATGCCACGGGGGAGAGTGAGCAGACTTTACAGCATCCATCACTTCAGTTGCTTGAGGACAAGCAACGTTTTGCCGGGGGAGACTGTAATATTCCCAATTAGCCTTGCTAATTGGAATATTTCATTTTTTGTTTAATTTTGCCGCTTTAGTTGGAAATAATAAATAAAGTGAGAAATAAGAGGGGTCACCTCACTTTAGTCACCTCACTTTATAAAATAAAGTGTTTTCCTAGTTGATCAACGTTATAACTTAAAGAGGGGGCCTTGGGGGTCCACATGAGTATGATAGGGGAGGCATCAGGCTGACCCAAGGTAACTGCGCAGGTCAAAGGAGAGTTAAGTTTTGGAGGGAGTTTGGCATTATAAAAGGAGAGGTTCTCACCTCATTTGGATCATTCATGATTTGATATTCTTATTGATAGCTAGACTTTGTCTGCTTCAGCACGCCGGTTGTTTAGTCGGTCTGCAGCACTGCTTAGTGCACGAGTGTCTCCGGTCGGAGATCTCACCCTTAGCCTCGGGGGACTTCGAGTGCCGGCCCTGGTAAGGTTTTCTGGTTTCACCCTTAGCTTCGGGGGACTTCGAGTGCCCGCCCTAGTGAGGTTTGTTCTGAGTACACTTTTCAGTTCCAGCAGTGAAGCAGCAACAATTTCTGAAGTATATCTGAGGAGGAGAAAGCCCTCTTGTGGCTGCGCAGAGGAAGAGGAGGAAGGACGCTGATTCTTGAAGGAGAAGGACGCTGTCTCATCTGGAAGGAGGACGCTGTGCCTTTCAGGAGGGGAGGACGCTGTCCAAGGAGGACGCAGTTCCAGCCTGGCAGAGAAAACGCTGTTTTGGGAGGCAGAAGGACGCTGTCTAGCCCTAGAGTGAGGACGCTGTCCATTTCTGGAGGTAAGGGTTGCAGATCTGAAGGTTTATTGCTAGATCCAGTTGTGGGAAGGATAGATCTTGCAGATCTAGTCTTGTATATTGCAGATCTAGTCTTGTATGTTGCAGATCTGGAGGTTTAGCACTAGATCCAGCTGGAGGAGTGACAGATCTGAAGAGATATTGATAGATCTAGTCCAGATCTGAAGGGATAACACCAGATCTAGCCCTAGAGGCTGTAGATCTGAGGAGACAGTTCCAGATCTAGTATAGATCTGAGGGTTTGGCATCAGATCTGCTATTGGAGGACGCAGATCAGGAAGGGAAGGACGCAGATCTGATTGGAGGCTTCAGATCCATCAGGAGGAACGCAGATCTGAGGAGCAGGCTATTGTGAGAGTGGCTCATCAGCGTTTTCAGCATTCAGCAGCAGGTTCATCTGTCTGGAGGGTTGAGGGGCTTGTGCTTCGTTTGTTTGCGGCGTCACTAGCGAGCGGGCGCACCATCTTGTGAGGGCGCCCGACTTGGGAATCGGCCCGGTTTCGAGCGCGGTTCATCTCCGATCTTGAACGGCTAGGACGGCGTGTCCTTGTTGCGGTCATTTCTTGTATGGGGGAGGGGGTCATCACTTGCACAAGGGCAGGATAGGTGCACTGATTCTGATTTCTTGTACTACTCTCCATGTACTTTCTGATTAATAAAATGGCTCAGATTCTGGTATTACATGTGTCTTGATTCAGTGATCTGGTTCGGTATTTCAGTGATCTGGTTCGGTCTTGTATTTTCTATATCCTTCATCCTTATTTAAATTTTTATTACGGGTTTTGGCCCTTTGGGGATATTACAGAGTCCTCATACCCCCATGCAAAAACATCTTTAAATTCTTTGAAAAAATCTATATATTTCTGTTTTTATGTGAGGAGGGAGAGTTTTGGACAACTTGATCATTTTGGGTTTTTTTATGCCGCCTATGTTGCATTCTTCCACATCAATTTCAGTGGTTTCTATTTTTGTCTTCCTAGAAACATCATTAAAGTCAAACATCTCTTCTAAAGGGGTAAGACCTCTTGGTAGTGAATCATCTTTGCATTGTAACACCTCGAGATATTTTTGATTCGGGTCCCTAGAGAATTCTGCCTCATGAAAGTGTCCTAGCATATTTACATCAGCATTAGGAAATGGCTCTGCTTTTGCTATTTGTTTTTCACTTGGGAAATCTTGTTCATGTTCTAAGCTTGGTTTTGGTATTGCAAATTCATTCTTAGATTGCATAAAATCATTAATTTGTTTATCACCCTCAAAAACTTGCCAGTAATCTATGTTGTCAGGTACTGTAGGTTTGTTTTTTAATTTTACAGTGCATTGTTCATTGACATGGGGTATTTGGCAAGTGTTGGAAGAAAAGGAAAGTTCATTAGCTAGGGTGTTTTGAGCTCTAGGAATGGAAGTAAGTTCATACTTCTAAAAAATTTTCAGGAGGTCTAAGGCTGCATTCCTATATTCTCTTAGCCTATGATTCTTGCCTGAATATTCACCCTTGATTTTTCTAATGATTGGCTCGGAATCTCCTTGTAAATAAATTTTCTTGGCTCCCATGTCTTTTAGCAAATGTAAACCAAGGAGAAGGGCTTCATACTCTGCAATATTGTTAGTGCATTGAAAGTATAGTTTGTAGGAGTGGCCTTCATTAGTGTTATGTATCCAGACACCAGCTCTCGAACCAGCTTTGCCACAAGAGCCATCAAAGCTCATGTTCCAAAGTGTTTCAAGTTCAACTTCACCATTATGTTGTTGTTCAATGCTGCTAGAGTTTTGGCTTTTAATTTCTTCATTCAGTGTTTAGTTTGACTATTGTGGTAGGCCTAGATCTTTCTCAATTTCATTTACTTGTTCATCAATGTCAAGGTCTGAATGGATGGAATAAAGAGGGGTGTTGTTTGGCCTATCTTGGCTGCTAACCATATATTTCATGTGTGATTCCTGGTACAATCTCCTTGTTTGGTTAAAGACCGGGATGGTAGCATAGGAAATTTCCATTTGGAGATTCCCTTAAAGCTTGGCTCCCCATGATCTAGATAAAAGCATGCCATACTTGGGGGGAATGTCAACAACTACAATGTCCATGACTAGGATTTTGGTAGGTATCTATGCTAGATTGACACACAGATCTTTGATTAGACCCAAACATTTGACTCTACTCAAATCAAAAGAGTACAAATCCTTGTAAGGTTTGGTTATTTCTAGGCCTAACCTCTACATCACCACCTTGGGCATGAGATTGTGTGAGGCACCAGAGTCTAGCATAGAATTGTGCAATATATTGTCATGAATATTCAAGCTAACATAGAATGGAGGGACAACTCCTTCTTGATATTTTCCCTCTACCTCAGGTCCAAAAAAAATCTCTGGTTTGTCATCAGTTAGGTTCAGAGTGTTGTTGTCATTTCCTATGTTCAAAGATTTTAACATTTGGGACCTATATACATCCTGAGTTACTAGTTCAGCAAGGGGTATGCTTATTTTGATTTTGGAAATATCACCCTCAAAACTTAAAGGTGCTTGTGTTTTTGGTATATTTACATCAGTTTTGTCACACATAACCTTTTCAACCATTTTGGTTTGTTGAGTTTTATTAGGACTGTCATTTACGGTATTTTTACCAGGGCCACTAGTTGATGTACTCGGGCAGCTTGGGTCACCATTTGATTGGCTGATTTTATCTTTGTTTTGATCAAATTTCTTAGCCATGGTGTTGGTGTTTTCTGCTGTGCTTTTCATTATTTCTTTTAGGGGTCTTTTTAACAACAATTTCTAGTTGGTTTTTCTTGGAGGCCTCTTGGTTTTTCTTACTCCTAAGATCATATTGCCTATGGACCTCCATTATGGCATTTTCAAATCCTAATTTATATTCTTCAGACTCCTCATAGTTTGTTCTATCATTTTGGTTTGAGGAAAATAACCCTTGTTCTTCTTTTGTGAGAAAAACATCACCCTCATTGTCAGAGCCTATCAACTTTACATGGTTTTCTTCCGGTTGTTCAGTATCTCTTTCCTCTTCATATACATATTTGTCTTGGAAAGGAGGCCTGATTTTTTGGTTATTGTCTCTTTTTCTGTTTTGGGGAGGGTCTCTTCTGAAGTTCTGATTTCTATTTCTGTTTTGGGGATTTGGTTGTTTTTCTCTAGGAGGTGCTCTTTCATTCAAGTTTATCCTCTCCATCATTCTTTCCATTACTCTCACTAGGTTTTCAATCTTGGCATCAGATGTGGAGGCCATGGTTTCATCTTTGTATGTGACCTTCTTTTCTGACATCATCTTAGCCCTCTTCTCAATGAGGTTGGCCTCTACACTCACAAATCCCCTTTGCATGTCTTCTAAAGTTAGGGGGTCTCTTTCTCTTAATTGGTAGGTCATGTTTGGATCAAAGCCTTCTAGAAATTTCACTAGCGCTAGGCCTTGTGGGGGTTTCATGTGATGTAACGTTCCAAATCTGGAACTTGCTACTACATCGGGAATATCTTAGGATATTCCACTTCTTTCTTTAGTGAGACATCACAAGTCCATTTAAGAGATTGAATGTTGGGAAATTTATAGAATATGTCTCCTTCCAAAGAAGGGAGAGATCCTGAGGCTAGCTGGCCCTTCACAAACTCTGTCTATGGATATGCAATATTCCACCTTGGGAATTTCTGCTACAGGGTCCTTGAGGACGTTGTATAAGGAAGTATCTACAAAAATAAGACAAACCACTACTGGGATGCCCTAGAAAAACTCTAATACAAGTCCCTTGCAGAAAATGAGCTCAAAGAAATGATTCTAGATGGGTTATTCAGATCTCCCCAATCTAGGTCTCTAAAATAATGCTCAATGAGAGAGCTTACAACAATATATGGACATAACTAGAAACTCTGCAAATCTGAAATACATCATAAGAGGGAAAATACTATAGACATCATTTTATTAAGATATCAACAATAAAACACAAGAAATATCATGAGGAATGAACCCTTTTTGCAATAGGAATCAACCTCCCATGATTACACCATGAAATACCAATGTTGCTGCAACTACATAAAATGTTGGAGGACAATGCCTACACAGTCTCTATGATATTAGCAGCTGTTGAATATGAATAAATTTACATATGTCTGAGGGAATACAATAAATATCCCAATAACAAGAGATGGGCTGAAATACAAGATTTCTAGCTAATCTAGGAGAGATTGCTAGAAATGTCAGAGAATACAAAATGTGACAATAGAGTTGTCATTGCAACTGATACAAAATATAAATGAGGCCATGGTAGATCTGAAATGTAAATGCCCTCCTCTGATAATGTCTCTAAGCACAAAGGGTTGATCCCTTTGTCTCAAAAACACACTCCTGATGAGCTCTATGAAACCCCCTCTCACTGCCTCCATAAAATAACGCAGTTTCCTCCATGGATTGCCCAGTGTGAGATGATGGAATGTTGGCCCATGCCAAAAAAACTGAAATCAAGCCCAGGAATCCTCCTTGCAGCTCCTCCAATGAATAGACCACTCCTCCACTGAAGAAAACAAACAAGAATGACTCCATGAGTTCCTCCTTTGCTGCCCCCAGCAACACAACGTCCTATCTACTGTAGAGCTAACACTGTAGATGATGGTAGTAGATGTGGCCAATGCCAGATTGAGGAAATGAAATCCTCATCCTTCCTTGAGGAAGAGGAAGGGATTCATGACCGGGAACACCCTAGTTCCCGAGGGCACCATCACCTTGCTAAATAGCCCGGGGATGCAAGCCTTTGTAGACCCAAGTCTAAAACTCCAAAACATGAATTCAAATGGGCTTCTATCTCCTCCATATAAATAAAGGGAACTCTTCTCCACCAAGGTCCCACCAATTAGGGTTTCCACCCTCACATGTGTGTCTTCCCTCCAAAACTGCGTGGCTTCTCTAAGAAGTCTCTCCTCCTTGGGCAGCGTTGTTGTCTTTAGTCAAAGATGACTAACTCAAGTGAGCTAGGTTCCATTCACACCCTTTGGTGTTTATCTCAGCTGCTTTATTCTCCTCCTTTTCACATGAGGAGTGTTATTTCTTCATCTAAAGTGGGCTAAGGTGTCTCCTTACCCATTTTATTAATAAAAAATAAAATGTGCAACTATAATGTTCCATTTTAGCTTGAGGCTAAAATTGGGAACATTACATGTGAGGTGGGAGGGCATTGTACACACTATTGAACCTAGTGCAATAGTCTTGGACACTTTCCATGAGATTTATCTTAAGGTTGTTATATTATGAGAGGAATTGGAGAGGTTTTTTCTTAATCTCCCACTTGTTTATGAATATCTAATAGAGGGAAGGGAGATCATGTATGATGTTGGGAGTCAAGTTTTTGAACCATTTTTTAGATTCTCCTCCTAAGCTTTGGGAAAAAATCCTAATCTTTATAGTCTCCTCTTATATCTCCTGATTGTCAAAGGCATCATTCATCCTATCTACATGACGTTGGGCAGTGGTAAATTCAGCTCTGGTAAGGTGAGGTATTTTGGATTGGTAGTCTTGAGGCATGAGCACTAAAGGTTGGGGTAGAACCAAGGGGGAAACCCATGTTGCCATGATTGGAGGTGCAGGAACCTAAGGAGGGTTTGTGAGATGAGGTGGAGGATGAAGTGGAGTGTTTTCCATAGTGGATGTGTGAATGAGGGTGGTAGATGTACTCGAACCAGTAAACTGAGATTGAGTAGATTTGGAATGGAAAAAGCCATAGTTTTGGAGAAGCTATAAATCAAGAGGAGTGGAAGGAGAGGATTCTCTGCTAGGACTTTGCTGCAAATCTATGGGATCAAGGTCTTTTTGGTCTATCCCACTCTGGGACTTATTTCTAAAAAGGTTCTTTCTATGGTATAAGTCAAATTGTGGATCTAGCAAGGCTGTGAGGTTTTCAGGGAAAGAACTTGCTTTGTGAATGGTCCTAACAGTAGTTGAATCTTGGGTCCTAGAAGTTTTCCAGAAAATATTTTCTGGGTCATCAACTATGGTAGGAGGGTTAGGTTCAGGGTGAGATCTGGTGCTAATCCTTTGCGAAGCTAGATTTTAATCTCAATAATGAAGAGAGGCTGAAAGTTTAGGAGTGTCTTGAAAACAGACCTGTCTGCAAGGATACTAAGCTCGCACAAAGAGTGACTGGGTTTTAGATTGCTATGAATGATTAGTGCATTCCCAAGGGAGTCTATGAAAGCTACTAAAGTTAGTAGGCCTACTAGAGGCTAGTGGAGTCGCCAGGTGGATGTTTTTTACTGTTTTGAGGATATGTACTTGTGGTCCACCACCAACAATTGACAAAAAAAAATATAGAGATGTTTTTTTTGGGGTTTTATGAGTTTCTTTATGCAACACTAAGATTTTAATGAGTTTTCTCTAGTTAAGACATCATGTTGCTAGTATGGTGAAACAATTAGATAGTACTCTTTGATAACACTTGATTTTCTAAGTTTGACAGAGGTTTTATGAGTTCTTTAAGGATGTCTAAGGTTGTTAATCACTCAAGTCCCACCGTGATCGCCATTATTTTAGGTCCTCGTAATTTGGTAGATTAGCAATGAACAAATGAACAAGGGTAACATCAAACCAGATTCAGAGAATTCTCTCTCTATACGTATGTAAAGGATGTGATCTTGATTGTTTTAAGGGTTTTGATTTTAGGCTAGTTATTAGGTTTAGGGTCTTTTTGTTTGTTTGGTTGGGTGGGTGGCTTATCAAGAATAATAAGTAGAGTGAGATAGGTTCAGACCATTGGGCTATGGAGTCTTCAAAGGTCTTGAAAAGTTTAATAGTAGGACAAGGGTGTATCACAGGGAAAATATAACAAAGTCAAATAGATCTAAAGGCTTAAATGTGAATCGAGGTGAACAACAAATTGTGAACATAGTAGGTGCAAAAGGGCTATTAAGAATCCTTCAACAAATACATTGACACGAATGACCTTTAAGTTTACTAAGCATCAAGAAATAATCAAAGACAGGGCATACCAATAACACTTTTGATCAAACCATAGCATGTAAGCATTAAGACAACAATCCAGTGAACTATAGAAGGCAAACAACTTGTAAATCTTCTAGTGATTTCACTTTCATGCTAACAAAACATGTAAGATAAACATATAGAAGACATCAAAGAAGAGGGAACTCCTAAATTCATCAATCAAGCTATTAAGACCTCCAAAGAAACTTTTTAAGATGAGCTATAGGGCATGGAAAATCATAAACCTCATTAGCTAAACGTAATCAACAACACTTCAAAGTAAATGACCTTAAAAACAATGTTTAAGTAATAGCAAAGAGCAGGGCTAACCATAAATCACTTTGAAGTTTGATTCATTGAATCATTTCTAAGATAAACAAGCATAAGTGGGTCTAGAGAGCAACTAAGAATTTTCTAAACTGACCTAGCAGAAGAAAACATAGAAGCAGTGAAGGACAAACATAACTAAGGTGCCTCTAAACAACATTTCTTAGCCTAAAACTTCTGCCCTACTGCAATAGAAAGATGAAAAATATGATAACATAAGAAAACATGAAATAAATAGGAACACATCACCATTTAACAATGCTTAGGGATCCTGCATGCAAGCCTTCTCCAATGTCAAAAAATCCAAGCCATTCACAAAAATTAGAGCCAATTTGTCTTCAATCTCCAAGTCTATGTAATACTCTCAATAATTGTCTAACCAACAACCAAAAACTAAAATGAGGTCTCAATGCAGTATTTAACAAGAAAAGAGGACCAAAACCCTAAATAGGGTTTTATACATCATAAATGAATCCTAAATATCATTTTTTTCCAAAGAGACCTTGCAAGGCCTAAGGCACAAAATATCTAATGAAATAAATGAAAATTATCTTCTCAACCACATTTGGAAAGAAAAATGACATTCAAACTCCCAAAAACTCCGAAAATAACTTCCAACATATTTTGTTGACTTTTGTGCAAGGATGCATTAGTGAGGTCCAAGGGCACAACACCTGCACGAGAAAAATGGGTCACCTTGCAGCCAAGTTTTGAAGGCCTTCCCGAAGTCGGAATGGGCTCTGTGATGGCTCGTTGGAAATCCTGTGAAGTATGATTTCCAAAAATTCCCCTTTCTAATTGGACCCCATTAACCTGTTAAAAAAAGAAAATCTCCCAAGGCTGTTAAAGGCGCAGTGCCTGCCCTGAAAACATGGCAGAAAGGTGAAATTTCAAGTGTTTTTGACCCTTTTGAAGGACCAAATAAACTCCAAATGACCTGAAATTTGGTGCGAATACTGTAAATGACCTAAAAAATCCAAAAATGTAAACCATTTCTCCTGAGGATGCATGTAGAAAAAGCGTAGCGCCAAGGGCGTTGCGTCCTTTTCCCTTCAAATCAGTAAGAACTCAAAATTTCCAAAAAGTTCCCAAACTTTAGATTTTCCTTGCTTTTTATGTTTGGGATGCTTGTATGGAAACATCAACAATAATTTCAAGGTTTTCTTGGTCTTTGGACTCCTTTAGTGCTTGAATTTTGGTAAGGGCTCCTTTGAGCTTGGCCCTTACAATTTGATTTCTCAAGGCATAGTGCTTGGTCATCTTTTTCTGTAGGCCAATGTCCCTTTTTGTCTTCTTTAGCTGCTTGTTTTCAACCTTATAATAATTAATGAAATAATTTTCCATGCCAAGCTTTCTTTGTAGGTCTCTGATCTGAGCATCCTTGCTTTGGAGTAAGATGCTTGTAACCCTCTCCTCATCTTCATTTTCACTGTCATGGTCAATAATTTCAAATTTTTGTTTAGTTCCATTCTTACCTTTCCTATCTCCAACAGTGAACTTTTCTTTTCCTTTGTCAAGCTTGTTTGTTGATGTGGAAGGCATGGCCCTTTGCCTTTTGGAGGCAGAAAACACATGCCTTTATCCTCTTTTGTCTGTCAAAAGAAGAGGTTCAATATGGTTTACCTCAGTGCCATATGTCTTGTTTCTATCTTTATGATGATCTTTGCTTGGTTCACTGACATCTTGGCTTACTTATTCACTTGTGTCCTTCATGTTGACATCACTGTTTCCTCTTCACTTATTTCTTCATTGCCTTTTTCTATACTATGAGCCTCACTGTCTTTTGCACTTCTCTCTACACCATCATCATTTCCACTGTGAGCCTCATTTTTTTTATTGTCCTCATGGCCATCATGATTGCTATCATGACTGTCACTACCTCCCTCATTAGTGTTGCTTTCATCATTGCTATGATTTTCACTGTTATCATCAGCCTCTTCATTCTCTTCACTGTTATCATCAGCCTCACTGACATTGTGGTCCTTGGTGTCACTGTTGTCATTAGCATCATTTATATCAGCCTCACCGCCTTCTTGGTTCTGTGAGCTACTGCAAACCTCATCATCATCATTACCTTGGCTACTTTCTTCATCATTTGTTTCTGCATCATTGTCCTTATCACTGTCATGAGCCTCATCAAACTCTGTTTCATGGTCTTTTTTTCCATGCTTTCTGCACTTCCTTCATCATCACTATGAGTCTGACTATTTTTAGATTCAGTGGCCTTTTCTTCACCAATATTTTATGCCTCATCTTCATTTTTCTCCTCATTACTTTCTTCCTCTTTACTGTCCTTTTCTTCATTATTGCTTGATTGATCATTATCCTCTCCTTCATGATCACTTGATTTTTCATTTTCACTTTCCTCATTTCCCAATGCACTGGGAGAGGGTGATGAAGGAGGGTTGTCTTGAGGTGAAGGAACATGTGTAGATGGTGAAACATGTTCATCAGGAGATGATGGAGGAGTAAGGACAGGGGTATGAGATGATGAAGGCATATTTTGCTGAGGATGAGGTTGTGGGTTTGTGAAGACCTCATGGGAAATGAAATCCTCCCATGGAATATCCTTTTGCTCCAATTGATGCATCACTACCATATTGATGAGAGAATGGTGAAAGAGGCTCTTCATTTGTTGTGAAGAGTCGCTCTTTTGCATAATATAAGACATCTTATCAATACTCCTGTAGAGATAGTAGGGAAAATGCAGCATCTTAACCCTAGTAAAGTGCATGAGAAATCTGATATGATAGGAATACAGCCTAGAGATCCTCCCCTCACATGTGAAGTATTTCATAATGACCCTCATCATGGGTACATACCTCTCAAGAAAATGTGAAAAAGGAAATATTTTTTTTTTTTATTCTTTGTATCTGGGTTTAAGGAATGGCTCATAGTGGCTTATGTCTAAGCTGGCCTGTTTGAACCACTTTTCACCAAAACCAGGTATCCCAGTGGTAATAGCAATGACATCTGAAGACAGCTCAAAGTTTACCCCTGTAAGATTGACTTGTTTCTCATGCAAGTTGAGGATGAACAACCTAGTGTGCTTAGGGTGACTTTGTACCTGTTTTACTCTTTCATAGAAATGAAAACACCCCACATTTTGGAAACATGTGATAGTCATAGGAGAGGCATTAAGTTCCATTGTCTTTTGAGGCTCAAACCTATTAATCCTCCCCCCTATGTGTTGATGCCTCCTTGGCATTTGGCCTTCTTCTTCACTACCATTTCCTCCTTCTCTTGACATTTCAACACCTACTGCTTTGAAACCCTAGCTCTGCTTATGAAATGGATGTGGAAGAGGGTAATGAAATGGTGGTGAAAGGGCAACCTTTTAACAAGTGAGTGAGATGGATGAGTGAAGGAAAAGGTATATGACTATGAGTGAGAGGTAAAGGGAGAAAAACTTGATGATCACACCTATTTTCCCATGTTTTGACTGATATTACTCTTATAGACATATGAGGGAGGCTTAATCAATGTTCCTAGGCATGAAATTTAGGTTTTCACCCTAGGGTTTCCTCCTTTTAATCAAATTATAGCAAAATCCTTAAAAGGGAGTTTGATATCTTGTACTTACCCTTTAAAGCTTCTTAAAAAACCTTTGGAGGAATTTTGGGAAAATTTTGAGTTGATTTGAGTGAAGGAGCCGGTGTGGAGGTGTTCTAGGTCAAATGTGCAGTGCCCAAACTGTTGAGAAATTAGTAGGGAAAATTTTGATTTAAATTTCTCTTCTCAGAATCTGCTGGCATTATTTTCTTCCGCACTTTTGCTGTAGGTTCCACACTCTCTTTGTGTGTATATATATATATATATATATATATGTTATTTCAACTATATTCTTTGCACTGTATCGATATATAGATATATGCTATTGTATTCGATCACTCTTCGTATATACAAATTCTGGTATCCACACGTAGATACACAACAACAACCTCAATTGACTCCATAAGATGGTTCCTGCGATGGCGGTTTCATCCAAAATTCATATTCGATGAATGATCTTTTAAGCTTCCCACATGAACCTATGTATAAAGGTTGATCCCTTTTATTTAAGCCGATAGGTATATTCAACAGCCGAATTCCATTTACTCGATGAGAGCCGAAATGGTTTTTGACAAGTGAAACATGACGTATTAGTTAACCTTTTATTATTTACATAAAAATATAAATATGATTTATTATGAAAACCTAACCTAGTTACCTTTTTCAACACTCCGTCTTAACTAGGGAGGTATTCATAATGGTACTTGTTCATTCTCAATCTGAAGAGATCTCATAGGAAGAGTCAGATTGGTAATCACATTTGTATAGCATCATATCAACCAGCATTGTACTAGTGCAAGGCCTTGACTAACATCCCCATTTCTCAATGAGACAATGGGCTACAATGCTGGCGAGACACATGACTTATAGAAACCTTCATCATTGTCTCTCCAAGGTACAAATTCCGCTCGAGTGTTACCAAAGTATGACTTTCTTGGACTATTCTTCTCTTGGGTAGCTAGCCCTCAAAGAATATCGGTCCCCGAATACTCTTATCTTGAATTCCCTAACAAATTCTCAAAGAGTATCGAATACCAGATGATTACCCAATCCTCCATTCTATCTTCCCAAGACCAGAATGATGTGTCTATCTCTCCCTCTCAACCAGAGGGGACCTATTCCAAAAGGGAATGTACTCATTCCTAAACAAGGAATGTACCTAAGCTCATTCTTAGGAATTACCAAGTTTCTTCCAAGTAAGAAACTTATCATCAGGCTCCTTCTTAACCAGGGACCTCTAGTAGCAATGGTGAGACACCCAAATTCTCATGAAGAATTCATATCCTTGATGTCATGGATTTGGATATTGATGAATCTACAACTTTTAGCTTCATAGGGCACAAATCATCCATCACTTTCATCCCGAGTCATGTCAACTATCAGAAAGTGATTCACCAGACTTACTTATCTGATCCATTGTTATGCCATGCTGATTTTCTTTGAATCATCTCCAAGAATAATACATTCTTTCTCATGATTGGCATCCCTGCACAAACTCATCCAGATAAACATATACATATGAACTTTTAGAACAAAAGTTACCATAGTGATGATCTTTCACCATGACATCTTCTTGTAGGTATCGAAATGCTTCATACAGATTGACACATCTCATAATGATATGTTTTTTCAAGAGTCTTATTATTTACCAGACTTCTGTTAGAGTCTAAATATCCTCCCAGGAGATCTCCGAGTCACATCTTCTTGGCTTTCAGATGATAGTTGCATTTTGACATGGTTGTATGTCATGATCTCTTCCTCTATGCACATTATTTATTCCCAAGAAATTATAACCTTTTTGGTTTCTTGTTCATATACAACCACCTCATATACCATGAGGACATATTATGTTGATTTCATTTGTCCATGAACTGAGAGATACTCCTCCATAGATCATACTTTTGAATACAGAAGTTCATTACCTGCAACCATATGACTTCACAACATCTAATGTCAGCATGTAAATATATACATACCTCATACCTTTTACCTTTGAGTCATCTTGTAGCAATTTCCCAAGAATGAAGAGCTTTAATTCCCTTGGCTTGCTTCATCAATATGTCATCACATCATCAGAAATATGTTTCCATGATGCCCCTTGCTTTTGATGACTGATTTTCATTATTAATGTTTGTCAGAGAGGTTTTCCGTAGAGTTAATTCACCAGGATCTCCTACCATGCTTCGATCAAGATGTTACATTTCTTCCTATCATATAACCAAAAAAAATCTCTTAAAGAAGAAGATGATCTCAATCATAGTGTAGATCCCTTGCTTCTTCTTCCTTAGATTTTTATTTGAATCAGGTTCTTTCTTTTCTACAAATGTTTGAGTTCTGCAAAACTCTTGCCTTCAACTTGACTTCTTCCATAGAAACCCTAGGTTCACGAGTGAGGTAACTTGCTTATCCAATGATCTCTGTTACCCTCATGATCATATGAGTTCTTGTTTCTTATAATTTCATGATGCATCAATTCTTAAGTAGAATCTAGGAGCTATAAAGAGTCTTATATTGAGAGAGACTAGTCTTGATGATCTCTTACTCCCTCTTTCCATCCACTTCTTCCATCCTTTCTGGTGACATGAAATTTCTTGTATTGTTCATAATTCTACATCCAACTTCTTTTGTGTCTCCAATATTGTTCATGTGAGAGAACCTTAAGAGTTCCTTTACATGAATTCAAAGGAAACTTTTATCTATGACTTTAGTCATTTATGAGGACCATGAATATCCTCCTTGTTTTGTGCAAGGATATTTGGTAATACAACCACATTATGTATCTCCTTGCAAATCGAAGTCATTTAGCCAAAATTAAAAAGAAAATGAAAAATACTTACTTGGTAAGTGAAGATGAGATCTTCACCTTGTTCTTCCTTGAATGATCTTCTTGGGCTGTTCCAGATTAGAGATCATATGTCATTTATTCATTTAGCTGAAATTTCAGACTGTATTCTTCCATGGCTATGACCACTACAAATTACGATAGTATCATAGTTCTATTACTGTGATATAAATAATAACTAGAGTCTTGTCTATTTAGTCATGCTGAGAATGTCACTGTCATATTGTGAGATGTTATTGAGGGAGAGCACCAAGAATTTTTTTGATTCCTCATTCTTATCATTGCTATTGTCGTACCGAATCTGCATCTTTGTAATATGATCCAACCAACCTTTTTTTACTGAGGAATATTACCGGAATTTTGTGGTCATTGTAATGTGGGTTCATTTCTATAATAGCCAATTATTATGATGACATCTATTCATGTCACTGTCTCTCCTCTGTCATTTATCAAAAACTTCTTAACACTCCTTGTAATATTCCTACCTTCATTTTCAAAACACCTTAAGTATTGTATTCCTTACTGAAATGAGGACTAGCCCGAGACGTAGTCTTTTTCTTCGCACTGTGCTCTTACGACAATTCAGATGTATGGATATTGTTCTAAGTCGAGATATTTTGAGCCAAACAGATAGCACTTATTTCTACGCTATACTTCTCCTGTCCTTCACTATATTGTCTCTTATTTATGCATCCAAAAAACAAACCCTTTTTCACATCCTTCTTTAGATCCTTGTCTGAATTGTGGAATCCATTGGAGAGCCTTAGAAGATGATTCGAATTGTTCTGTGAAGACTGCGAGGGTATATTCTCTTTTTTTAGTGCCTCTTAGATGCATTTTTGACTGTGATCTAATCCTTAAGTGCCACTTATATGCCCTTCTTTGACTTCCACCTTAGCTCTGATACCATGTTGAGAGAAATTAGCAGGGTGACGTTTTATTTAAATTTCTCTTCTCAGAATCTACTGGTGTTATTGTCTTCCACACTTTTTTTGTAGGTTCCACACTATATCACTATATATATATATATATATATATATATATATTGAGACAATGCAGAGACTACACTTGAGATAGCATATATATATATATATATGCTATTTCAACTGTAGTCTCAAAACTGTCTCGATATATAGATATATGCTGTTGTATTCGATCAGTCTTCGTATATACAAATTCTGGTATTCACACTTAGATACGCAACAACAACCTCAATTGACTCCGTAAGATGCTTCTTGTGATGGTGGTTTAATTCGTAATTCATATTCAATGAATGATATTTTAAGCTACCCACATGAACCTATGTATAGAGGTTGATCCCTTTCATTTAAGCCAGTTGGTATATTCAACAGTCGAATTCCATTTACTCGATGAGAGCCGACATGGTTTTTGACAAGTGCAACATGAAGTATTAGTTAACCTTTTATTATTTACATAAAAATATAAATATGATTTATTATGAAAACCTAACCTAGTTACCTTTTTCAACATGAATGTGCAGTCGGGCAGTCTGAACGTGGAGCGGCCAGGTCGGTCTGAACGTGTAGCGGTTGGAAAAGACGCAGCGTAGTGCACGGGCTGAACGTGTTGTCGGGTGGTTGAACACGCAACACTGTGGGCTGAACGACCTGTCGGGTGAGCAAAGGCGTAGCGTGTGCCAGTTTTCTGATGGGCTTGTCGGTCTTCCGAGTGAACGCACAACGCGTACTCACAGGCGCGCAATGAAGATTTATTTTGTGTGGTGAAAACCTACAAGGGCGCAATTCTTGACTCTGAATGAGCAACGCCGCCTTAAACGCGCAGCGCCGAGTAGACTTGCCCAAATTCGACCAAAAAACTGACAGTTCCTTCTCTTGAGTGTTCCTGAAGATTTTTGCAAGTGAACAATGATCTACTGAAGGGTTAGAAGAGTTTATATGGCCCTTGAAACTTTAATTTAACCATGAAACCCACTTTTCTAATTTTCTTTCAAGCCTTTGTCACTCTTTTCACTAATGCTTCTTTGAATTTTTATTTTGCAAGTGACATAAAATAGATTGAAGTGGTTCCATTTTTTCTTTTTGATAGTTTACATGTTCATCTTGACATAGTAGCAGTTTAAAAAACCTTCTCTGTTTGCATCATGATATTTAATTTGATCATTTTAACCATTTTAAGGCATGACAACTCTCTTTTGGAATTTTCACACAGTAACAATTTCAACATTTTCCTCATTTCCATTATGAGGTCTAACTCAACTCTTTAGCTTTTCTGAATGACCTTTCACACTGTCTGTGGGCAAGTTTGCTTAAATGATGAGTTTGAATCCTTCTTTAATGCTGGGGGTTTGATGTGTTTGTTGTTGAAACGTTTGAGATTGAAACACAAGGAAACAAATTTGCAACACTCTTTTGCCAACACCATGGGATTTAAACAATGCTTTTCACCTCCTTTGGCCACTGCTGATTTGCAAGTGCCTTGGAAACAATGATTTCACCTCTCTCACTGATAGTTGAGGCATGATAGGATAAGCTTGGCAATTTTTAGGATGCTTCCATATATCAGCTTCAAAGATTTCTTTCACCTGCACCATGGAGCTCAAACATTCTTTTGTTCATTTGACATGAGAGAACTTTCTTTGGACAAGTTTAGGGTCTTTATAGACAGTGAGATCTTCAGAATTTATTTTTTCCTTATCTCGAAACTCAAAGTATCTTGTGCTTGGTAGGTGAATGAAAAACTTGGCTTCACCTTTCTTACTGATACTCTTCACATCCTTACTTCTTTGAGACAGTGAGACATTTCAACTTGGAAAACTCTGGGATGTCACACACAACAATCCCTTCAAATCTTCCTTCTGCTGTCATCATGGGGACTTAACATCATCATTTTACCTCTTTGACCATTTTTGGCATGAAAAAGTCCTTGGGATGAGTTTGGAATCTTTACAAACATGGATATCTTCATAAACCCTTTGCTACCATTATGGAGTCCAAACTTACCCTTTCACCTGCTCTGATCACCTTACCAAAACCCTAGGTTCTGGGATGTTTGAGAACAATTATTAATGTTGTATTCTAAGTTCACTATAACCCTTTCAAGTTCATTCATTTCTGTCCAGTTCACCTCACCTTTTTCCCTATTTCATCTATAATTTCTGAAAATCTTTTCTTCATGTTTGGTTTTCTTGGTGTGCCTCCTTCATGTGATTTGTTGCATTGGATCCCTGCTTGACACACTGCTAGCCCAATCAGGCTTAGAAACCTTGATTCTTCTTGAACACAAACTGCTTCCTCTCTCTTTTCTGTGAATGTATTTATTGAGGATCATGCCTCTTACCTCACCAATTCTTTGCTGATAGTCACTTTAACACTCTAGCAGAAATGTCAGAATGCACAATTGCCTTTTTGCAGAACTTGAACTTGATAAGGTGGTTTTCTTAGGAGATTTTCTGATGTTTCTTGGAAAACCATGTGCTGACCTTCTTTTATATTTGAGCCAGCTTCTAACACAGTAAAAATAGTGCTTAAAACACCAATGAAGACCCTATAACATATGAAACCATAATGACCTAGTGGGAGGGTTCTTTGACTGAAATCTGGTTTAGGATATTTAAGTGTAAAAACAGAGTTTTTGACAAATTGATGTATTGAAGATCCAAAATCCAATGTACTTGATTTATATAAAGAGCCTACAGAGATAGTTTTGAGACCATCAACCCTTGAGGAACTTGGTGAACATGGGAAGGAACAGGTTTTTTGGTAACCCTAGATGGAAAGTGGAGGGGTGAGGAAAAGGAAAAATAGAGTGCTGAAGGTTACAAGTGGGAAAATAAGATATAAATGAGTGGTACAAGCCCATGAGGGGTGTTTTAGGAGTGGTAGGTTAACTATGGAATGGAAAAATAGTAGAATAGTGAAAAAGTTGGTGTAAGGATAATGAAGGTAGTGAGATTTCTAAAACTCACAATATTCAAGAATCTTGTTTTTTGAAATCTAGAACCAACATTTAGTCATCTACAGATAGTAAAAATTACTGATGACTAACAGGCTGTGTTTTGGATTTTAACTGGGTTTTGAATGCTAATATATGCAGACATAGTTGAAGTATCCATGTGTTATCTGGATCTATTGTGTTACTATTGATGCGAACCTTTGGAATCAGTTCGGAGTTGCGAATACAATTGTGCTATCTATTTATGTTGCAAATATATCTGTGTTATGGTATAAATTATATCTGTGATCTATTATAGTTGTGTTTATGATAGTAAGTGCTACTAAATCATTGATACGCATGTGGATACGATGGTAATGATTAGATCTATGCATGGTAATAACTCTGATATGATTAGTTATGGATTATACTGTTAGTAAACCTGTGAATAGACTTGCTTTGTGCGAACCCTAAGAGTTGCAAACATAGATATGATGACTTACCTACTCTCTCTCCAGGTGCGGAAACCTGGTTCCTGCACCCTCCCATACTGCTTCGGGTGAGACTGTGTCCTGTACAAGTAGGTTGCTGTCGAAAGGGCCAGTAGTATAGGGGTTTGTTGGAAAACCTTAACCTCCGAACCTGGGTCAGGACCCCTCAAGCCAACAAATGGTTTTGTTGCTGGGAAAAGGAGCATTTTGAGAGAGAGACCGGGTAATGCCATGAGGCCATTGGAGACCTAAGAAGGTGGAAATTGAAGAATGGTTTGAAAGACAGGTTTAGGAATTTTTTTGTAAGAGAATCGCAGCACAAAGTTGACAGCTGAAAAGTGGAAAAATAAGTATATTTTTACTGAGGTATATGAAATTTTCTTTGTAACCTTTTCACATGAGCTATAGGAGGGTCTAGCTAGGCTCGTAGATTTCCAGACGTGTTGGAAGGACGAGTAGGTCATGCAGTGGACTCCAGAGTTGATCCAGCAGTTGGAAAGCAATGACAATACCATCACCCATACAGTAGATCACTGGGTGGATAGCGTGCTAGGAGGATTTGTGATAGAATTCATAGTTGATCAGTTCATATCCTATTCAGAAGCGAATCATAGGTTCTTCAAATGGTTTCAAGGTAAGTTCATGAAAACGTTGCCTTTGTTAATCAAAATATTACTGTGCCAAAAATTCATTCTGTGCAGCCACACCGAGTGAATGAACCCTGATCTGAATGAGAGCACCACACAAACTAGTAAATACTACCAAACTAATCAAGAAGGAGATAGATATATCTGCAGGCCAATAAGGGAATCGGCTGCGCATAGCCCTCCATCTACACCACCTTCAAGTCAACATAGGGGCAAGAACTCACCCATACCACCACCTCCACCGGAAGATGATATGGCCTCGCACATGAAGCTACCTACCTTCAAAGGTGTAGGGGATGAAGATATGGATCGATTCTAGTTTGTCGCAGAATCAGTATGGACTGCATAGAATGTGTCCAGCGATGCTGTAAAAAGGGTGTAACTATTCCTCGCCTTTGAAGGAAGAGCCCTGGACTGGTATATGGGATAGGTAGCTCAACATGCGAATGCGGCCATTCAAGAGGTTAAGGATGCCCTAAAATAGCAGTTTTGGAAGCCTAAGTCCTACTCTCAGATAGTGAATGACCTAAAGGATTTCAAACAAGGGCCCTTTGAGTCGGTATGGGAGGCTGACTAGCGACTAAAGAAGTTGACCAGAGAGGGGGAATTTCTGTATGATGATAGACAACACAAGGAATGGTTCATCACTTTGTTACTGCCTCACCTGTGCGGACCTATCGGTCAGCAAGCCATTGAATCGCAGGAAAAAGCCTTGGAGATTGCTATGAATTTAGAAGCCATGCCAAGAGATGATCCTTAGTTGGGGGTACGACAAATCCAAGGGCAGGTGCAAGCGATGCATCTCAAAATCTAGAACCTACGCAAGGAGCGGGGCAAAGAAGCTAGGCTAGACATATGGTGCATAAGATGTAGGGTGTTTGGGCAAACCAAGGATCAGTGCCCTCTACTGGCAGATTACATTTAGGCCAGAGAGCTCAGCCCCATTATGTTCTATGGAAGGCGCAGGGCCCAATATTTCGACCCTATGGTGCGCTGACTTTCGTGTAGGAGGACTGCATGATACCAACCATTGCCCCTGTCTGGCCTCTTATGTTCCCGAATTGAAGCAAAAATGGTGCCAGTTTTTCTCATCTATGGGACATGATGAACAGAACTGTTGGAAATATGACCTAATGATTGATCAAGGCAACCTATATAGGATGCAGGATGACCCCTTGTCACCTCTATCTCCCTCATGTAGAGGAGGTTCCCCAGCCAAGGGTAGAGGGGGGGGGAGGGGTGGAGGTGTAGGTTAGGGAAGAGGAAAACTGATTTGTTATAACTGTGGAGAAGTAGGGCACTTTGCGAGGGAATTCCCAAACCATGCGAGGCAATCTTGCAGATATTGTAGACAACTGGACCATGTTATTGAAGATTGTCCAATTCTGATAGCAAAAATGCAGGAAAAGTAGTAGACACCTACGTAGAATGTGCAGAGGGTTAAGGAAGAACCACAAGATGAAGGACCAAGCGTTAATGTCATAACACGCAGTGGCATGGCTACTAGGGGAGCTGAGGAGAAAGCTGCAACTGAGTCTCTTATCCGAAAAGCAGCTATCAAACAAGAAGGCTTGGACTTACAGAAGGAAAATGAAGACTTTACTAAGGCTGAGGCATCTACTTCTCAGGCTCCCACAAACCTCAAAGCAGATGATGAGGTAAAACCCTTTTTGTAGGTAGAGAAAGATAACCCCTTCACGGAAGTTAAGGATGTGAACAAATTTTACAAGCATAAGAAACACACTGGTTGAGAAATGCAGCTTACTGCGCAGATTGGTGACTATGAGATGGATCAGGTCATATTAGATCTAGGGTCAGATGCGAATGTCCTGCCTATGCAGACGTGGTAGCGGATGGGAGAACCGAAGCTTGAATGTTCCACTATACAACTGTGCATGGCTAACCACCAGAAGATCATACCATTGGGAAGGTTGTCAAGAATCATGGTAGAAATTGCAGGAGTTAAGGTACATGCTAACTTTGAAGTAATCCAGATTGTGGATGATGCGGACCCTTACCCCATGCTTATAGGGCTTGATTGGGCTATAGATATGGGTGGTATTATCGACCTAAATAAAAGAAGCATGGTGTTTGATAACGAAGGTACATAGGTGATAGTCCAGCTATATCCTACAAAAGGAGAGCGGTATACAGAACCGGTGCATGAAGAGGAGGATGTGGATCACATCTATAAATTGACGGCTTGGGACAAATATTGGATCAATACTATGGCTAAGGGTGTGCTCTATTGGAAGAAGGATAGTGAATGTTTCTTTGACTTGGATGGGGAGGTAGAAAATTGGCAGAATAGGTTACATGATGTCTCTGCGTTGCGCTGCCTTAAGATCACGAAGGGATTTCGGTGTATTTCCTCAGAGGTAAGAGACTTGCCCTACTTTGATGGTTCTGGTAGTATTAAGGAGTTTCTGCGAACCTTTGAAGCTGAAGTCCCAAGGGAACGAAAGATATGGGCCCTTAATCTTACTATGCGCGCAATTCCTTTGAGGTTGTGGGACACGCATAAGGGGGAATTCTAGGATTTGGAAGAATGTTGCGATATGATGATCTTATGGTTTGAACCTCTGGCTCACCTGTGCGTAAATAATTTCTTGGGCCTAGGGGACCCGCGCGAGCACTTGTTCACTTGGATAGAGAAATGGTGGGAACGAACTATGGAAGAATGGGTTCACCTGTTTATTCATGCCTTGGGGCCAATCCCCACCACATGGTATTTAGATGCGGAGCTACACTACCACACTCGCCACTGGGAAACATTGAAGGATGAGTTTGTAAGGACATTTGGGTTGGTAGGTGGAACAGAGGTGCTCGAAGAAGCTTTGTAGGATATAGATGCCTTAATATTTGATGAATAATGACCTTACACTACAAGTGGGGCACCAAGATGGGAAACGTAGATGCAGGATACTGTCAATGGCCGCAATTTAGCAATAGAAGAGTGTGACGAGGATCCACGGAATGTCTCTATCTTAGATTCGGAGGGAGAGCACGTAGTTGCTGGACCCCCATTGCAAACTATCAATGTTACTAAGCCTCTGAAGCTGCGAGAAGTCAGCATTGGAATGGACGAGCAACCTACGTTGGCTAAAATTGGGCACTACTGGGATGATGATACAATAGGAAAAGTTGCAGAACTGATCATGGAATACAAGGACTTATTTCCGACGAAGTTCTCAGAATTCAACAGGATTATAGGGGACCTAGGGGTCATGCACATCACTTTAAAACCAGATGCGCGCCTTGTGAAGTAACATCCTTATCGACTGAACCCTAACTATAAAAAAAAGGTTAAGGAAGAGATCGACAAAATGCTCACTGCAGGTATCATTGAACCTGTTGAACAGTCAGATTGGGTACGTTCGACGGTGTTTCAGGAGAAAAATACTAAGGGAGAGATATAGATCTATGTTGACTTGCACAAATTGAATGATTCTTGCAAACATGATCCCTGGGCCTATGCCATTCTCAGATGAAATATTGGACAACGTGGGAGGGCTGGAAGCATACTCATTTATAGACAGGTTCTCGAGCTACCATCAGATCAGGATTGCACCTGAATATCACAGTAAAACTACATTCGCTCTTGAATGGGGATCCTTTCAATATAATGTCATGCCATTTGGGCTCAAGAATGCCCCTACAATCGTTTCGCGGGTGGTGGTCACAGTATTCAAAGAGTTCATTCACAAGTTTTTGGAGGTATATTTTGATGACTAGAATATATTCGGATTGGTGAATAAGCACGTCTCGAACATGCGAATGATTTTGGATGCCTGTAGAAAGCACCAAATTTCCCTGAATATCAAGAAGTGCATATTCTACGTACCCTTTGGAATCTTGCTCGGGCACACAGTTTGTCGATAAGGACTGATGGTTGATCCTACCAAAGTTGCAGTTATCATAAACCTGGTAGTACCTACAACTGAGAAACAACTGTGCTCGATCCTTGGACACACAAGCTACTATAGGAAGTTCATTCAAGGGTACGCGCTGATCACAACGCCTATGGAAAATTTGCTTAAGAAGGATGCTTCGTTTTTTTGGGATGACGAGTGTCAGAAGAGCTTCGAGCTACTTAAGGAGAAGATGGTCTCTATGCCTATTCTCATCTTTCCTGACTGGGCGAATGTATTCCATGTTCACGTAGATGCATCTGGGATCGCCCTGGGAGTTTTCCTCACGTAGCCTGGATACAGAGACATTGATCATCATGTTTCATCCACTAGTAGGAAACTCTCTGGTGCGGAGCGCAACTACTCCACTATAGAGCGGGAGGGATTGGCCATGGTCTATGCATTACAGAAGTATCAACATTATCTGTTAGGAGGGCACTTCAAAATGTTTACAGATCACTCGGCTTTGAAGTATCTGGTGAATAAGCTTGTGTTGGGGGGGGAAATCTGCTGATGGTTAATATTGTTTCAGGAATATGATTTTGAGATCATTTCTGTTATCACAAAATATGACCCTGATAGGCTATTGATCAAGTAGACTTTGAGTAACTATTTCAAACCAATCTTTTGGCTGAGGCTTAGCCTACCTGAGAGGGCTCTCTCAATAGGTTTAAGATTTTTAATTAATGATTAGATGGCTAACTCTAGAAATAAAAATTGTCAAAAATGTATAACTGGTTGAATTACAGATTAGAAAACATCTATTGGGCCGTGGAGTCAAATTAGTCTTCAACAAAACATCATAATAAGCTAAACATGGAAGTTAAGGCACTTGGAGTGTAGGTTTATAAGTGAAACAGTAACACAGTGAATAAACACAGTCTAAAAGGATGTGAAGGAAGTTAGAGCATTCTATAATGAATTCTAAGTAACACATGCTCATACCACTGCAAATAGGTAATTTAAAAAGGCCATAGAAATATCAAACACATAAACCCCTTGTGAATCTTGAGTAGTAAAACCAATCTCTGTATTGAGTTGAAAAACACACAGTCTGCTCTAATAACAGAGCTTCTTTTGCTAATAAAAATGCCAACCCCTAGTGAATTCGACCTATTGCTTCATATAGAGCCTTTACAATCTTGGATTCCATGATCCACTACTAGGAGAATTCGAATTCCCATACATGACACCTAATCTAACCATCAAACATACTTTTAATTACAAAATGACAAGTAAACAGTCTTTGAAGAGTCCTAATCCAAATAGGAGTGAAACTCCTAAATATGCTTGCAACAACCTTATCTAAAATTTAATGCTTCCTTTTCTAGCTGCAATCCCATGAGGTCGAATTTGGATGATGCCTCCACCTTTGATGTATTCATGCTGATCATGACAAAAACTGCCCAAAAAATCAGGAGACAGATTTCTGTTTTTTAGCCCTTATCTTCCATGTTTATCTTCAATCAGCTTGTTAACATTGATGACTATTTTATATGTGTGAAAAAAGAAATATTTGAAAAAGTGTAAAAGGAGATGAGATATGATTGCGCTACGAAAATAGCCTGTTTCGTAACGCAATTTTTATATCACTGTAAAAAACTTCTTTTGACCATTCTTTCTTCTGCTTTTCAATATGAGTCTTCATCTGTGATCTTGATATTTCCACCAGAAACACCAAAATTTGAAAACCAACAGTCCTTACCTCCCAGATACATGCATAAAATGCCAAAAATTCACCTTCAGCAGTTTCGTAGTGCGCTACGAAACTGCTGTGTATGCTCCCTTTAACACAGTTTTTCCAAAAATTTACAGTTTTGAGGATATTTAAATTTTTTCAAGGATTTATATCAACATCAAATAGCTTTAAAAGATGTTCTCCTTCAGAAATGATATTTTTCTTCATGACAAAACTGTTTCAAGGATTTATCATTTAATGCCCTGTTTCATTGTTGCTGTAGCTTCTCTTCAGATTTTTTCAACTGTATTTCTAGGTCTTCAATCTGCCTCCTCAGTTTCCTGTTGGTAGCCCTTAACTAAACATTCATCATTCTCACAAATCTAGCCTCTTTAATTGCAGGAATAGTCCAAGTAAAGTACTGAACTTCACTGCTTATTGTTTATGGTTTGGAAACCTTTTCAAGTTCCCATAGAGCCTTCATCCTCTTGAAATTTGTCTTTTCAGCAGCATGCCTTCTTGCTCTCTTCCTTAGCCTAGAAATTTCATAATTAGCTGATTTCAACCTTTCTTCCATTTCTTCATAACTGGTTTTTTCTGTCTGAGTGGAAAATAGTCACCTTCAGGTATTGGTGATGAAAGGTCTATAAACTCTTCCTGAACAGTGGAAGCTTCCTCTGTTTTCCCTAACACAATATTGAACTTTTGCATATTTTTATATTGCCTGTCTAAAGGCTTTCTGGGCTTGAACACAAATGCTGCAACCTCATCCTTGAATTCCAGTTTTTTAGAAGATTTCATCTTCTTAGGTTTTCCTTCATAAAATTTTATGAAATCTGCCTGTATCAAAGGCGATTCTTCAATATCAATGGCTTCTAAAATTTCATTTAAGTTACCTTTTAAGCCTGGACTTTCTCCTGAGCTCACTGATTTACCCTTCTCCTTTTCAATTTGAATTCTAATCAATATCCTTTGAAATGGTTTGTTAGCTGACTATTCTTGTGCCATTTCTTTAATTTCAGCTATCTTTTCTTTTGTAGGTTGAGAAGTATCAAGAATAACCACTGATGCTTCACTCACTTGCTCTTTCACTTTCTTTCTAGGTTTTAGCTTAACAAATATTTTTGACCTGGTCATTACAGGCTTAATGGATTTTGCTGGTGGGGTTTCTTTAGCCTTAGGGTTAATGCCTATATCTTGGTTTTCCACTCCAAAACCACATAAAAAAAAAATGAAGACCATTCTCTGTTGATCCTTTGAAGTTCATGTAAAACTATCAGTTTAATTAGAACATGATGAAAAAGGGAAGTTTCACATCCTTGAGTTTTCACTTGCACTTTATCTACCATCTTAGCTATACTTCGATACAAGAAGAAAGACAAATCTAAAGAAATCATGCCAGTAAAATGCAACATGAGTTTAAAATTATATGAATATACTTTATGATATCTTCCCTCACAGGTAAAATACCTTTGAATGTTGAAGAGCAAGTTGGCATAGATGTCTTTGATGTAGCTCCTTAGAGTTGCCTTGGTTAAGTCTGTTTCTACAAACTCTAGCTTCAGAAACACTTTACATGGTTCCATATCAAATTTCAAGTTTTTGAACCATCTATCTTGCCCCCTAGGAATCTCTGTCACCAAAGCTATGATCTCAGGGGTTACCGACAAGTTTAAGATTCCAATTTTTGTGTTTGAGCAAGTGAAATGTAGTGCAAACTCATTTGACACTTGACTATGTCCTCCCTGCAATTTTTTACAAAATATCCAACACCCTGTTTTCTTGAAAGCCTCCATCTTTGACTTATGTTTGGCTAGGGCCTCTGTGATTTTAGGATCTATTCTTAAACAATGACCAGACCTGTGGTTTTTCTTTTCTTCTCTCATCTTTGCCCTTTAATTCCTATAAAAAATTAGCCTCGCTAGAATTTATGTTTATTAACCTCACTTGCTTATGGTAGTCAGCCTCGCTTGTTAATGGTGATCAGCCTCGCTTGAAAAATAGATGAGAGAAGCTTTGGTAAGAGATTACCATAAGCTTAGAATTCGAAAATGATTTGTTTGAGTGTTTGCATGCAAACTAGAATTTGAAACCAGCCAGTCCTTATGAATTTGAAATTACCTATCATGATGACCCCTACATTCGAAATGATGGATTTGAATGGTTGCATGTCTTAAAAATGACTCCTAGCTGACACCTAATAATAAAAAATTAAAGGAATTTAAATGAATTGATGATTTGACAAGACTGCCTATGAATCTGTGCTTTCATAGCACGCTTATTTCATTTTCAGGGGTTTGTGCTATGAAAATAACAGCGTTTTCGTAGCGCAAAACAGGATTTTTACACTGTATGTGCTACGAAAATGTGGTTTCGTGGTTAATTCCAATTTTTTTTCAAATGGTTTAAGATATGAATTCTAAAGAGGATGTGAGACCTTTAAGACATGGAATAAGGTTGTTAAAATTTATTTGGATATGAAAATGAGACTTTTGAGACTCTTACGCTATCGCCTACCCTTTAAAGTATGAAATGACCCAACACCTATATAAGACCATGACCTGGAACGATGTAAATTGTCCAAGTTTAGAAATTTTTTTTATGGTGATAACAATTTCCAAACCAGGGAAGTTGAATGCTGGGGTAGACCACTTGTCCCGGATTGAAAATGGCAAAGAACCAACCAACCTAGATGAAGGACTGTCGAATGCGCAACTGTTCGCTATTAAGGTAGTAGATGCGCACTTCATCGACATCATTCACTTCTTGACTACGAGGATGGCACCTGCGGAGTATTCAGTACAACAGAAGAAAGAGTTGGTAACCCGCGCAACAGATTTTACCATTATTGTAGGTCACCTGTATAAGCTGGGAGCTGACAAAGTACTGCAAAGATATGTCTTGGAGCATGAGCGGCACACCATCTTAGTAGAATCTCACAGGGGTATAGTAGGAGTTCACTATGCAGGAAAGACGAGAACGCAGAAGATCCTAAGAGGCAGGATATGGTGGACCACACTGCATAATGACTCTCATGATTATTACAGAGCTTGTGACACTTGCCAAAGGACTGGAAGACCATTGCACAGGGATGAAATGACTTTACAACCACAGATGGCCCTGCAAGCATTTGAAAAATGGGCCATAGATTTCGTTGGACCCATCAATCCGCCAGGATCAGGGGCACACATTTTCCTACTCTTGGCTACTACTTCTCATTGCGTTGGTTGCATGGGAAGCACCAAAAGAATCAGTCCTCCCGGAGCTCATGACTGATATTTGCGAAGGGGCGCGATACATGAACTTGTGGGACTCCAAGGACACGCAGCATATAGATGACAACCAAGTCTTCTAGGTCTTGTTTCAGAATGGGCTCACAGTAGCTATTAAATCCCAGCAGTGCTTATCACCCACCATTTATGATAAGTATAAAATCATTTTCACGTTCCAGGTAAATATAAATAATGTACAAATTCGAGGCTGCAAGGATCTAGCGTGGGTTTCTCTCCCCTACATGGTTGATGATGAAGACATTGATCGCCTAATTATGACTTGGCCTCCGCACTGGAAGTTGGGCTTCAAAACAGGTACAAAGGACTTGGCAGGGATGAGCACCACGAAGGTTACCTCGCCTATCATCACCAAAGAAATCGTAGGATAGGAAAAAATTATGGGGAAGGGCACAGAAGCAGCATTGCAGAAGGATTCATAGCAGGATCTGGGTGCAGAAGGTCAGGAGGTGGGAGGTGTTGAATCCCCTCAAGGAATAAAGTGAACTGGTGAACCTGCTAAAGGGCCATAAAAGAAGCAGTTCTCTCAACGACCAGAACGCGACGAAGGCATTATGCTGAAAGAAGGGGACCTCGAGCAGATCGCAGATGTGGTCACTTTGGTTGCAGAAGATAAATGTTTGTCTCTGGAAGAGTAGTAGAAAGCTGTGGTCGAAACCCTCCAGGTTGAGCTCCGAGCTCTGCAGTTAAATAATGACACTTTATAGACGAGTATGATCCAAGTCAGATCAACCCCATCCATAAGCAACGCAGTGATCAGTATGCCGGCAAGCCACCTCTGTGATCTACCTTGCGCAACCCTCATACTGAGTCCACATGACTTAGGAGTGCAAGTCCAAGCCTGCGTGGAGGTACAATTGGATCTCGCCTCCCTGCCACATGAACCATTGCATCTTCTTCATGTGTCCCTATTTGAATAAATTCAGCACAAGGATCATCAAGTGCACAAGAAGCTCAGTGCAGCTGAGAAGATAATTGAAGAAACAACTATTGAGGTATCCTAGGCACAAGCTTCCTGTACCCTCGTCTCCACGCAACAGATAGAGCTGGAGCACTTAATCAGTAGGCTCTCTATGGATGTTACTGAAGATATCCCGGCTACTACCACCCCCCAAGCCAAGATTGAGGGGTTGGTCGCAGCATTCGAGGCCATAAGGACCGAGATTCAGGCAGTCAAAACACAAATGGAACAACAGATTGTGGACTTGTAGGTCAAGTTGCAGCCAGAGACACCACTGGAAGTAAGGGCTCACTAGGCTGCTCTAGTCACAGTGGCCAAAAATGTTATTACAGGTCAAAATTCTCAGGGTGCCAAATTCCTGGAAACATCAATGCAGTTGTGGACCAAGGTGCAGCGTGACCCTCTCCAGTGTGAAATCAACCAAGCACTTCGCCAAGAAGAAGATTTTGTTCAGATGGAAGCTACCCTGACTATGGTCCCTTCTCAGCGGCTGGCCCGATTATGCACCATCCACGCGATCAGAGATGACATGGAGGCTCTCCGACAAAGGAAGAAGACGTTGAGTGATCACCTCAAGCCATGAACAGATGAGGCCCTCAAGCTATCCCAGGATGTTGATATCGCAGTAAAGTAGTTGAACCAAACTCTGGAGAGCATCACCACTGCTACGAAAGGCCCAACTTCACAGAAGTTGGTGGAGATAGCCCAGAATGCTGCTGCACAAAGTGAAGGAGTGCTACCCCCACTGGTGGAGGAAATCAAGAAGCTACAAGAAAATATGGAGAACATTACCATGCTATTCATTTGATTCCAGGAAGTGTTCCTCCAAACATCAGGCCTTACAGATATCCTTATGTCCAAAAGAGAAAAATTGAACGTATGATCGTAGAAATGTTAGAGGCTGGTATAATTCAACCTAGTCAAAGTTATTTCTCTGCTCCAGTAGTATTGGTGCATAAGAAGGATGGATCATCTTGTATGTGTCCAGATTATAGGGATCTCAATAAGCTCACTATTAAAGATAAATTTTACTTGTGGTAAAATTGGTCTTACATGGTGTACTTGGGTCCATCTAATAATAATAGGATAGATGACCAAAAAATGGTGTAACAGATTGCCCCTCAGTTTTCGAGCATTAGGAGCTAATCGTATGACCGAAGTACGTTGTAAGAACTCAATCACTAGACATCAAAGGGGAAGTCAAAGAGAGAGAAGTATAAGGTAGACCAAATTGCTAAAAGAACTAGACCCTGAGGAGGCAAGACTTACAAGTGCGAAAAGTCTCTTTGATGCGTGAGTACCTGTGCTATAGGCGGCGGGGGAGGCATACCTATTCCCGTCGAGGAAAAGTACAAACATTAAGGCATTCAGAAAACCACAGGATTGGCCAATATAGTACATGTTGGCATAGAAATGAGCCAGATAAACAACACGATAATTATTCCCACAGACATATTGTGCCTGGGATAACAGCCAGGACTTGTACAATAATATCTCAGTACATGAGATATAAATACAACCCAGATGCCCCTGAAAACAGGAAAGGGCTCTGATAATCTGATTGATACATGCAATCAAAAAGGCACTGCAAGCAGCTAAGGCTGACGTCATCAAATGTATGGAGCTGCATCAAAGGCTATAATGGAGAGGTCGTTTGAGTGTGTGGGGGGCTACCTGTAGGGCCACCCCCTCATGAGGGTTGAGACATCTCATACACACCCGGGAATCACCAATGTCAGCTGCTGCATCACTAAACCCTCGAGTATATGGATCTCGATCATGCTGAAAGGAGCTGGAGCTGAGAAAAAATCAAGTCAAAGGGCGATAAGGAGTCCCTTTGCCTGATCCGAGGCACCGAACAAGAGTGGAAGCTGGAACCAAGGTACATCGCCCTCTAGACCTATCTTCTGGAATGAATGAGCTGATGTTGACAGAAGGAGGTCCTCCATAAGTGAGGCAATAAGGGATCCTCAACTAAGGCACGAGAGAAAATAGTAGAGCAACTGAAAAACTGACACCAATGATGATGATGAAATGGGGGGAACTGAGTAGCGAACAGATTGCTTCCCTTGTTAGAGCATAAATGGCATGGATGACCTAGCAGTGACTGACACAATATCATGAGGGATAGGGGACAGTGGGACTGAAGGCCATAGTGTGCGACATGAGAGAGGGACCAAGCAATGAAGGATGGGGGACTATAGCGGGATACAAAGGGACTCGGGATAGATTCCATGAATGCAATGATGACTCAACTCGGATGCTCTAAACAAGGGTGACACGATGGTGTTTCCACATAGAAAAAGTTCCAATGGGGACCCTACAAACATGAGTACAAGATGGTAACTTACGACGAAAATCGACATGAGCATGGACAAGTATGGAGACAAAGTGGTGCCCCCTAGTACGAGTGTTGCAAGTGAAGAAATTGGATTTTGAGGAGAGGTGAAGTGATGCTTCATGGAACAAATGTGTCCTGGTGGAGTAACAAGTCACTAAAAAATAATAGATACCCATTTGAGGGCTTGGTGAGAACTTTCCAATGGTATAGATGGTTCGTCAAACTGAGCTATGGTTTGGCCACAACCGATGAAAGAAAAATCAGGGGTTTTCCTTTAATAAGGCATTTTCCCTCCAAATTCACTCATTTGCAAGTGGAGCTATGGTGAATGTAGTCAGGAAAGAAGGCCATAAATCTTGCGGCGATCATAGCAAACAAACTGACCATTGGAATTTTAGATTTTTCAGTTGTAAGTAAGAGGCCTAATCCTACTCTTTCATTTTAGTGGGTTGAAAGTTCAGTTTAGGTACCCAGAGCTCATGAATAGGCCAGGTCGTACTTTTTGGGGTCTATTCTGCGTCCTGGGTAGCAGGTATTGGGTAGAAAACTGCGACCTGTCCCAGGAAATAACTTGAAAAGTGTGACCTATCAGAGAAAGGGGGTTTCAGTGCTATTTTTGGCTGAGATCTAAGATTTTTATGGTTGAGGGGCATAGGTGCCCCCAAGCATGTTGTGGTCAGGCCAAAATGTATTTAGAAAAAATGGGAATCTAAACACATTTTAATGATGTGGTGCACCATTTGTTTTCATTATGGTTATGTTGTTGGAGAAAGGGGATGGAGGATTACCAATCTCCTTTGCTACTGTATATATGAATCAAATGGACTTTAAGTTTCCAGATTGGCATACATGGTGTCACTATCCCAAAGAAAGGATTTGGAGATAATGAGTTGGTGTTCTCCTAGAAAAATCACAGGTTGGTCAACAACAATGTCAGAGGGACTGGGTTGTTTATGAAGGAATGATGAGGGGTATCATCCCTAGAGTGATCTGAAGTGGTATGGGACTCTAGAGGTTCTTCTAAATGTGGAAGAATAATGGTACTAGAGTCGACATGACCAGATACACTAGGAGAGTTGTGGAGAATTTTCTTCTCCTAGTCTCTCAAATATGGGTGTCCCCTTACCCAAACATTGGGTGTCAATGTGATGGCCACACGGTGTATGTGGTTCGAATGCATGGGTTTTATGTAAGGGGGGATAGATAAAGTGAGGGGTGGTGACTACTTCCATAATGTCATCATCGTAGTAGCCGATGGGGTGATTGGTGGAAGAAGTACCACCTGACGCGGCGAAGTTACCTGACTCATCATCATGAGAAGAGAGGTTCACATGCACATCGTCACAAGTGGTGACATAAGAGTAAGTAAATAAAGGATCTACTGATGTTGAGCCCCCGGTGATCGCTGAAGGGAGGTCATGCGAAATATCAGGGGGAGTCTCCAAGGGGACTTCCACCAAGGGTCTCATGGATGATGATAGATAGAAAATGGTGGATGAAGGCTCCATCTCGACATCATAATGGGGAATGTCAATGGGAGCATTCGTGTCCTCTAGTTTTACCGAAGCAAAATGCACAAATAAGGGAGCGATGGACTCATTGCGCCTGGCCTCGAATTGGTGTAAGGCTTCTAAAGAGGAACGATACTCTTCGAGGCGAGGACAGAGGTGAGTGTAGTTGCCATGGAAATCACACAAAGCACAAGGGTGATTTGTGTGCAATGGTTTGAGTTTCGAGATTGAGTCAGGTATAGTGACATATACCTCTGGGATATCAGATTTAGGAAACATCTCATTGACCATGGACTTAAGGTGAGGAAACTATGGACAAATATGGGTGGCGTGGCCAAATAAATCACATAAAGCACACTGGATGGTATGCTTTGGAGGTTGATAAGGGGCAGGTTTTTCTGGGGCAGCCTTTTCCTTTGATGCCCCCATGCGAGCTTTGCCCTTCTTACTTGAAGCGGTTGTAACGGGAGGTGGTTCCTGTTGAGGTGACTGAGGCACTATTGCAGTAGGAGAATTCATAGGGATTGGTTGAACTGGGGTCAAAGAAAGATAAGGTTTGGGTTGACCAGGCAGGGTAGCAGCTGGAGGATCGAGTTACCAGATGGGAATCCCAAGGGTCAGGTTAGGAAGAGAGAGGGTGGCCATAACAGGTACTGTGTACACTTCTGGTGGGGGAGCTAGGAATGGTATTTGACCAGAGGGGTAATGACCAAGTGGGATGGTTCCAAGATGGTCAAGGCCTGGAGGAACCGTTCCAGGAGGATAAAGGGGATCATGAGTACCAGTGGAAGGTGAAGGGCCAGGAGAAGAAGGTTTAGAAGGATGATCAGAGGACATCATGAGAATATGGTAATCGGGGGAACCAGATGGAAGAGGTTGAGTGGCCACCTAACCTTCAGGTGGTTGGGTAGCCACAAATCCTTGCTGAGGGAAAGGATCAGTAAGCACAATTGGTTGACTAGGTGCAGGACTGGGAGGAATGGAAGGGATGACCTGTTTTCCTCTCAATGTTTCTTGAGACTCCCATAGCTGTCACATCTATGGAAAAAGAGGACAATCATGCGTATAATGACCATAAACACCACAACAAGAACAAGGCTTTTTCGTACGAATAGGCCTGTCTTGCTTGGGCTGAGTGCCCTGTTGATGGTTTGTAGTGTTAGGAGAATTACCTTGATTAGGTCCAGGATTACCAGGGGTAGCTTGATTTTAAGTTCCTTTCCTCTTCCTTTTTGAGGGAGGAGGATTAGTCGTGCCCTACTGTGCATACACCTGCCCCTGAGGGGGCTGTGGTTGCTGTTGCGGGGGTTGAGAAGGCAAGGGAGGAGGAGGTGCTAACACTGGAGGAGTTGGAGCACCAGGCTGTGGATACGGATAATAAAGAGGTTGGGTAATAGTGTGGTAAACAGGAGGTTGGGAAAAAAGAGGAGGCATGACATATCCTGGATATGTGTTATCGGGAGGGGGAAAAGTGTAGGAGGTGTTGGTCCCTCCTTGAAGAAAACCATAGCCCATGGGAGGTTGAGCATACAAATTAAAGAGAGCTCCAACGATATTTTTGGTGGTGTGAGATGCCCCTGGTGCGTTGGCACCACTGGGTCCGAGAATATCAGGTAGAACGGTATAAACATAACTCGACTGAGCGTAGATCATGTCATATTTTTACGCAATTTGGAGAGTGGCTTCTTTGGTTTGAGGAAAGTGCGATGTGACATATTTTCCGATAGGTGGCAAGAGAGATCTAAGGAACCAGTCCATGTAGACATAGTCTTTGAAGGTAGGGGCTAGACATAGGCTCTTTCTTCTTGGCCATTCCTGAACATGGTTGGATAGGCGGGTCACAGACGATTGATGGAAAGAGGTAAAAAGTTCGGTACCAGTTTTGTAACAAAGGGGAAACTGGAAATAAGACAAAAAGGCCCAGGCAAGAGTCGTAAAGGTGGTATGAGAGGAGGGGGCCTAATCAACATACCACTTAGAAGCTTCGCTTGTAAGCGTTCATTGGAACAACCAAAGACGAATTGAGTCATCGGTAATGGAGTTAGACGAACACCACATGTGGAAAGATCGAACATGATTTGAAGGATCTTCTCCAGCAAGGCCTTCAAAATTTGGAATGTCTGAAGGGAGCTTTGTTGGCATAGCACACCAACTAGCGTCATGGTGTATAGGGTCATTTATCAATTGGTCAAAATCGGGGAGGTTGAGGCCTGCCATGAAGGGGAGCAAGGGCACAGCTGGCGTAGTGTCTGTTGCAGTCCCACCAGTGGTATTCCCAGCCTAAGGTCCAGGGTTACCACCAGCATCAGGTCCTGCACTAGACATGGTGAAGGTGTCAGGGGGAGAACCGAAGGTGGAACGAGAAGGAAAACCCAAAGGACCAGAAGAAGAGTCAGTGTGTGGACTTGGTGGATGACTAACTCGAACCCTACGCGAAGGAGTAAGTCTTCCTACCGGAAACTAAGGATGAAGGCCAAGAAGTCTTCGGGATAAATGCCTTGGTGGCACAATGGTGACAACACAAACATGGAAAAAAGGAAAAAGAGACCGACAAGGGCAGGGAGGTGCAGGATCAAGTGATTAAAATGTCGAAACAAGGGCAAATAGGTGCAGTATCAATTGATTTCAATGTTTTAGAGTCTTTTCTTGGCGGTGTTAACCAAGCCATTTTTCGCTTAGGGTGTGTGTGTAAATTTTAATTTTTAAACCCAGACGTTTGTAGAGAAAAAGAAAAAGTGTGTTGTATAGCTATAAATAAACCTACAAATGATAGTATATAGGCCTGCAAAAAAATAAAATAAACAGCTAATAATGCAATAATCTAAACCCAAGGAGGTGGGTCTCTCAACAACTAGTCTATAGGTGAGTAAAAAACTAATCAAAACACACTAAACAAGCTAATAGATCTAAGGTCAAGAGGGACAGGGATCTAAAAGACAAAATCTGCTGGAAAGTGGTGCAGAAAACAACAACAAATCAGAGGAAAAATTGTTGTAAAAAAGGTGGAAAAAGGCTATATCCTGAAGGGAAACAGAGTGAACCCTAGAGGAAAACCAAAAAAAAGCTAGGTGAGGTGATTTTGATGGATAAAAAGTTTATATGAAGTGGATCTGAAGGTGAGGTATCAGGTTTGAAAAAAAAATGGTTGAAGACTCTGAAATATCAGACAACCTGCAACAACAAAAACTCTTCCACAAAAAGTGGAGGGTACTGAAGCCCTAGGGGGGTAGGTTCCCACTTAGTTGAGTGAAATAGAACAAGTACAAGTCCAAAATAGGCGGAGATGGAGGTCAGACAACGCTAAACAGAGGCTCAGACAAACCTAGAAAACTTTCAGAAAAATCCCTGCAAAAAGTCTAGGTCGCAGTTTCTGACCTGTTTTCAGCAGAGGTCGCAGTTTTGGGCTGAAAAGTGCACACTGAAGGTATAGGTCATAGTTTTTGGGCCAAAAAGTGTGACCTGAAATTTTGGCACCCTCGGTAGCAGGTTTCAGAAAAAGTTGTCGTCTCAGCTGCAGTTGATGTCTGTCACCTGTGCAATAGGTCTGGAAACACACATAAGTCAAAATTTTTATCATTTTAGGGTTTTATAGGTTAAAAACAACATCAAGAAAAGAAAAAATAAGGGGCTGAAGAGAAATCCTAGGGTTTGAAGCAGCTAGATATGCAAGGACTAGAAAAATGACAACGTTCATAATCGTAACCCCTAGTGGAGTCGCCAGTTGTTAGTATGAATCTTAATTCCAAGTGTACGAAAAAAGACCACTTTAGCCACACATAACAAAAAACCCTAACAGTAGAAATGACTACTAATATCCTCAGATCTAGAATTAGGTGATCAAGATAAATGCTGCAAAAATCTAAATCTACGCATTATAAGACATTAAACAGTAGAAAAAACAAGATTTACTCCATGCATCCAATAGACAAGACAAAAATATATTGAATGAATTTTGTATTAATGGAACCTGGGAGGAAAACACAAGAGTTTGTTCCCTTTTCTCCTCAATGGGATGGGTTCTTGTAAGTCCTCAGCACTTCAGATCTATAATTCCTCTCTCTCGATGGTGTAGAAAACCTAGACAAAAATAGTAGCAAAATATGACTATGATGGTGGATCAATAGTCAGACCAAAAGTATAGATCCAGAGTGATCTTTAGGTAACCAAAGGTGGTATATGAATGGGAAAACCCTTCTATTTATAATAAAATATTGAGTTAGTCTAGATATTGGTGCATAATTAAAATATTATTAACCAAATCAAGATCCAACTTTTATGGAATATTTTATTATATTTGTTGGAGGGAAAATGAATTTGATTTGGGTTAAATCCATTTATTTGTAAATAATAAATAAATAAATGATTTATTTATCATTTTAAGGATGTAGTTGAGTAATAATCAAATAAATAATGATTTATTTAATTATTTAAGGGTGAATTAGTCATATTTAACAAAGAACATTATTTAAATAAGGTTTAAATAATCATTCTTAGAAAATAATAAGATAAATAATGATTTATCTAATTCATTTCCTTGTTTTGGGTTAAATATAACCAGTAATATTAATTAAACTGCTATTTAACTAATTATTCCTTGAGGAAAATCAACAATACCACCTTTCTCATTGATGTGATCTCTTACAATGTATATTTATTTAATATTTCCTCATGGGGTTTCCTGTTTAGACCATAAACAACTTAATAAAGGTGGTTTACTAAGTTATTTTCATAGTGAAAGCAATTTTACTTGGGGTAAAATTGGTCTTAGATGGTGTACTTGGGTTCATCTAATAACAATAGGTTAGATGACCAAAAAATGGTGTAACACTATTCGTGATCATGATCATGCTATTCATTTGATTCCAGGAAGTGTTCCTCCAAACATCAGGCCTTACATATATCCTTATGTCCAAAAGAGTGAAATTGAACGTATGATCGCAGAAATGTTAGAGGATGGTATAATTCAACCTAGTCAAAGATCTTTCTCTGCTCCAGTAGTATTGGTGCATAAGAAGGATGGATCACGGCGCATGTGTCCAGATTATAGGGAGCTCAATAAGCTCACTATTAAAGATAAATTTTCCATTTATGTGATTGACGAATTATTGGAAGAATTACATGGAGCAATTTATTTTACCAAGTTGGATCTTCATTTAGGATATCATCAAATTAGAATTAATACTGAAGATATTCCGAAAATAGCATTTCAAACTCATGAGGGTCATTATGAATTTTTGGTCATGCCTTTTGGCCTTACCAATGCACCTTCTACATTTCAAGGGTTGATGAATTCCATTTTCAAACCATTCCTTAGAAAATTTGTGCTAGTATTGTTTGATGACATACTAATCTACAACAGGTCTTGGAAGGATCATGTTCAACATGTTGACAAGGTGTTCAAACTATTGGAGGAGAAACAATTATATGCAAAAACATCCAAATGTTTTTTTAGAGTGCAAGAGGTGGAATATTTGGGTCATATTGTATCTCACGAGGGTGTTAAGGTAGACCCTAACAAAATTAAAGCCATTAAGGAATGGAAAGTCCCCACAACCAAAAAGAAGTTGCGAGGATTTCTTGGGTTAACAGGGTATTATCACAAGTTTGTTAAAAATTATGGGAGAATAGTAGCACCTCTAACAACATTATTGAAGAAAGATGCATTTTCACGGACTCCTGAAACAACTAAGGCCATTGAACATCTTAAAGAGGCAATGTCCCTAGCACCAGTCTTAGCTACGCCAGACTTCATAATTTTTTTTATTGTGGAATGTGATGCTTGAAGAAATGGAATTGGTGATGTTTTAATGCAAGAAGGAAGACTATTTCTTTTGAAAGTAGTCCAATAAAAGAAAGGTATTTACATAAAGCTATTTATGAGAAGGAATTTTGGCAATAATACATGCATTAAATAAATGGCAACCTTACCTAATAGGAAGACACTTCAAGATAAAAACTGATCATGATAGTCTTAAACAATTTTTGGAACAAAGACTATCTTCAGAAGAGCAACAAAAATGGGTCACAAATATGTTGGGTTATGACTTTGAAATCATCTACAAAAAAGGGAAGCTAAATGTTGTTACAGATGCACTCTCAAGAAAGGATGAAGAGGTGGAAGCATTTCTTTGTGCCATTTCTATGATCCAACCAGATTGGATAACCGAAGCAAGGGATGAATGGAAGAAGGAAGGAGTGTGGACGCTCATTCAAAATTTGTAGCAAGATCCTAGTACATCTGATACATTTAGTTGTAGAATGATTCCTTATGGTACAAAGATCACTTATATATTTGAAAGAGTTCCCAAATAAAACAAAATTTTATTTTAGAATTGCACACTTCTCTTTTAGGAGGACACTCAGGTTTTTTAAAAACTTACCACAGGGTGAATAAAGCATTTGTTTGGGATGGCCTTAAATATGATATTCAAAATTTTGTGGCGGAATGTTTGGTTTGCCAGCAAAATAAATTTGAGACAATTAATACCCCGAGTCTTCTACAACCTTTATCCATTCCAAGTCAACTTTGGGAGGAGATTTCAATGGATTTTATCACATGTTTACCTAAGTCCACAAGAAGGAGTGTCATCATGGTCGTTGTTGATATACTTACCAAGTATGCACTTTTTGTGCATTATCTCAATCATTTAAAGAAAGTATAGTTGCTACTGCATTTATGGAAATAATTCAAAAGCTACATGGAAACCCAAATATTATTGTAAGTGATAGAGATCCCATTTTTACTTGAAATTTTGGGACGGGATTATTTTCTTGTTTGGGTACTCAGCTAGCTCATAGATCATCTTATCATCCTCAATATGATGGTCAAACTGAGATAGTGAATAAATGTTTGGAAGGATATATTCGTTGTTTTTTATCTCATAAGCAAACATAATGGGTCAAGTGGTTACCTCTCACTGAATGGTGGTATAACACTTCCTTCCACACTGCAAAAAAAATGAACCCATTTATTTCACTTTATGGATATCATCCACCATCTATCACATCTTCTTTAAGAGAAAATTCTAAGGTTCAAGCAGTGGAAGATCACATTGAGCATCAACAAGAAGTTCTCCAACTCTTAAAGGATAACCTAAATTTGGCACAAAATCGAATGAAACAACAGGTGGATCAACATGACAGCGAGAGAAGTTTTGATGTAGGAAACTCTGTATTTTTACGGCCACAACCATACAAAAAAATGTCCCTCAAGAAAGCTAAGAAGGATAATAAATTATTGCGAAAGTACTATGGTCCTTACAAGGTGTTGCAAAAGATTGGTACTATTGCATACAAGTTGGAGCTTCCTACTTCTTTGCGGGTGCATTCAGTTTTCCATGTTTCATGCTTAAAGAAGGTTAAAGGGGACAAAATTCTAGTTCAAACAATATTTCCAGAACTTGATGAGGAAGGAAAAATCATATTGGAACCTGAAGCAGTCACAAAAACAAGAACTCGACAGCTACGAAATCGATCAATTTCAGAGTATCTCATCAAATGGAAGAACTTACCGACTGAAGATTCTATATGGGAGGATGATAATTTTATACAGAGGAATCCGGAGCTACTCAAGCGTTGAGGACAATACTTTTTTGAAGGAGAGGGGCATGTTAGGTCCCTATATTACTAGTATTGTCATTTATTGTTGTTATTGTAACCCCCTTATTGTTATTTTTGTACCCCTGTAACCCCAATATTTTTTTTATTGTGCCCTTACATTATTATTGTTAGGTCGGCTAGGATTATATTGTGACCCCATGGACTCCTATATATAGGAGGTTTTGGTCATTTTTATCATCCAAGAATTGTTAATTTATGTGATGTATTGGAGGTTGCCCCCTAGAAGTGGCTATTTCCAAGGCGTTGATCTCTCTTTTATTCTATTTTTGGAGTTGGTTTCATAACATAGGAAAATTTTATAAATTTTTTTACAGTTTACTGGTTTAGCGATTCATATAGAAATGGAAGCATAGCTACTCAAGGGAGGCCCAATTATTAATTCTAGTGTGTGGGAAACTCCCAAGAAGTTGTCTTGGATTCATAAGTGTAATATGACCCATTTCTACAACCATCCACCTTTGGTGGCTTGTTTTTTCATCTGCATGAATCTCCTTTTTGGATAGGAAATCCCTTGAAAATGTTCTCCTACCCTGAATCTACCCTATCTTTGGAACCTCACAGTGAACAAAATTCAAAGTTCCTCACCTGAAATTTGGCATGGATAAACCTTACCTTGAATCCTCAATCTAGGCTCCCACTTCGACTCTCTGCTAACACTAAACTAACAACCCACACAAACCCACTAGGGAAGGGAAATTGTCAACATCAATTACATTTTCTTGGAAGCAATTGACAACTAAAGAATCAACCATTTGGCCTCACCGTTTAGTATTTACCTCCACTCTCTTCTTATATATTTATTCTTTCATTTTTGGTAGGAAGAAAGAACCATAGATATAATGGTTCTATGCAACAAAGAAACCTTGTATCTACATGAATTGACTAGCACAACCTTTCTTAGGAATTTGGCTCACACAACATTTTTCCCCTACAATAATATTACAAACTTCATTGATTTAACTCTATGTAAAATATTAAACTCTGTAAATATAAATGAGATAAATATGATGGGATGTATTTCTTCACCATATTGATGAATGTGTTTAATTGTGCTTGTTGTTTCTCTTTTCCTTTCCAAAGTTCATGTTTTTTCCCCTAGGTGCACAGATCAAAATACCCCACATGGAGGTAAAGGTGTCTCTTGGGTTTGATGGATAGTAGAGGACAAGGACTCAGAGAAAATTGGATTTTGTGATACATGTATTCTTCTTCAAACTTTTGTAGGATTCCTAGATAAATTTTGTTCTTTGATTTTCTTAGGAGCCTACTTCATACCACTTTCGTAGTCCTATGTTATATGTCCAAAATTTTGACATTGATAAAACTCTATATATTAAATTGAATAATGGAACATTTGAGTTGTAATTTTTGTTGTGATAACCATTAGGGTTTTCGTCATGTTTGGATACAAACTTACTTCTATCACATTTATAATCATTCATGTAGTGCACCCTACAATCTATTGCTTTATGACCTTGGGGGAGGTATAATCTTTAGTTAATCCTTATTATTGTTTGCATTCTGTATGGATCCTTTGAGAGCATCATCATAACTTCTTGGACTAGTAATACTTTCAACCTTTCAGTTTTTTTTGTGATTTGGCTTTCAAATTTTTTCCACATTTATCCTTTGGAAACTTGGAACTTGCTCCACTTGTATAACCAAGTCTTGATTTGTCACATGGTGATCTCTGGTGACTAAGGATGCCATCTAATACTTGTGTGTTTTTCAAATTTTTATTGAGCTTGTCGACCTTAACACTTAGTGAGATAGATTATTTATCGCATTTCTCGCAATCCTCTACTTTCTTCAACATTTGGATTTTCAGTACTTATTCAACTCTTCTTACTTATTCTAGTTTGATCTTCAAGGAAATAATTTCTTCTTCAAATTTTTTTATCTTGTTGGAAAATTTTTACTTCAAGTTTGTTCAAGTACTTAGATCTCTCTTTGAGATGAATTTTCAACATTCCTTCTCTTCTCTCTACTTCTAATTGAAGTCTTAGGAGGAAAATATTTTCCTTTGTACCATCATTGTCGTGATTATTCTCTTCAATGTCTTGCATCAACTTATCAATATTTTTATTTTCTTCTTTCATTCTATTTATTTCTTTTAGAGAAGACAAAATCTTTTCTTTAGGGTCTTCTTCAACCCGAGTCTTCAAAGTATTCTCCAATTTTCACAGTCTTCCATGTTTTTGGTGTTTTCAATTTTTCCTTCATCTTTATATTCTTGATCTGCATGTTCTGGCTATGTGGTCACAAGAGAGGATTCCTTTGAGTATATATTTTGAATTTTTTTCCAAATTTCATTGGTTGATGAACATTGTCCCACTTTGGTTCTCACAAAAACTGATTGGCTATTCAAGATGGATTTTAATTATTCTATGTTTTTCCCTTTACACTTTTGTGGTTTCATCCGTTGATGGAGTTTTTGAGGGAATGCACCCTATAAGAATTGAATTTTAGACATCATATCCTAAAGCCATCAAATATAACTACATTCTTGAGCTCCATATTACATAGTTTGTTCCATCAAACAAGGGAGCTTTGCCAACCTATTTTACTTTTGAATTCATGACCGAGGAGAACATTTCTTCAAACAATTTGGAGGCTTTCGTTCTCAATTTTTTCATATGTTCTTTTGGGACCTTAGTTATTAGACTATGACTGAAGTTACTGGATCAGATACCAATTGTTGGAAATACTGCGGGGGGTGAATAAGTGTTTCTTTCAATTGTTATATTATTTCATTTAATATTTTTCACATATAATAAGCAAAAATAATAGTAGAACAAAAATAACTTTATTATTGAGAATAATAGTGACAACTCCAATCCTCTTTTACAAATTATGGGCCCAACCTTTACAAACATTCAAATTCTACAAGGCACCAACCTTTACAAACATTCAAATTCTACAAGGCACCAACCTTGAATGTGAACACCAATCCTTTTAAGAAAATTTAGGCACCGATATGGTCTATATGAGGGAAACAATCCTCGTAGGAAATTCCAAGCACCAACCTGGTTTATATGAGGAAATCAATCCTCTTAGTCTCCAAACTTTACCAATACTCCAAATATACTTCAAATTTGATTTACACAAGAATCAATTTTTATTTCTTCTTGATTCAACACACCAATATTCTTACACATCCCTCAAACTATTATACACAGTTCTCAACACAATGTTCCATACTCCACATAGATCTTATCATAGATCTTCCATGCCACTACTATTAACACAACTTGTCCATGATTTAGGCTGCTCCATGCCTTGTTTACACAATAGCATTTGCAAAACAAAATCCTTGATGTTGCACACTATAGTAATAAACTATAGCGGCTCAATCCACTCAACGACACAACACAATTTTTTCTACATGCATCTCCATGCTTGTGAAGGATCCAAGCTCCAATTTACATGCAATGATAAGGCAAATCTCCCTTCCTCTACTCTAGCTGCAATGCAAATCTAATCACACTCTTCGATTCTACAATTCACATTGATGCAAATCTTTGTGCTAGGATTGGATTCTAGTTTGGATTGATCCTTCTCTCTACCACAACTCATATTTACTCCTTTGATTTACTACAATTCATATATGCTCTTCACTTTACTATAGTTTAGATGATCTACCACAAATTGGATCTCTTCCTTCGCTCTATGCCTTCAACTTGGATCTGTTCCTTGGATCTACCACAATTTTTATATGCTTATATTCAATAATAGTTACCAAATTATATTCAAGTTCCGTATAGCGTATAACATATTGAATTCATGGATTAATATAGGAAGACCAGTCCAAAGTTTTAATCAGAATTATAAATTTATAGCAACCCATCTGCTATTCAAAAAACCCTTCCGTATCGATGAAATGACATACTGTTACTATTAATCAATGATAATGTTCGTTGATTTTTTATGCCATAGATTTTTGTAGAGAAAATTGCTTATTAGGTCTTTAATGGAATATGAATATGAAAAAATATATGACTTATGATTTATAAGTACTGAATTTTTAGAAATATGAGACTTATGATATATATAATAGTTATAGAATACACTACTATAGAGAATGGTCGATATTTTTAAAGCAAAGTAAGAATATGTGTAATATAATTATTATAAATCTATCAAATTTAAAGAATATTTTAGTGAGGGGAAAATTTCCATGATTTTGATGAATAAAGGAAAATATTCCATAACTTTTCCTTAAAATGGAATTTTTTGAATAGAATTGTGAGTAAATATAAACTGTAAGATCTAATATTTTGTATTATAGAGAATAACATATGTTGTTATTAATTGTTATCGATTAGAGTTTAGTTAGGATTGGTTAATGAATAATTAGCAATTGAGAATCTAAGTGTATATTTTGAAAGAATATTTGCATATAACTTGTGGTGTCTTTAGGTGTCTGGATAAATATAAAAATTCTCACAACTTGTTATTCTAAATGTGAAACTATTAGATTTCTCACAACATTTATGATTGAAAACAATTTTTAAAGAGTTTTTGAGATTTTCAATGTTATAATTGTTCATTTTGATTTTTTAAATATTGGGAAAATAGTATATTTAAATATTTATAAGAGTTATACTTCCAAAAATTTTCCATATTGAACTTTGAACAACCAAATTTTTTTTGTATCGAATCGAATTTGAATTTGAACTCAAACATGGTAAATATGTATTCAACAGATTTAATTGTCCTCAAATTTTTGAACTTTTCCTCCAAATGTACGAAGCAATTGTCTATTAATATGGGTTGAGAGGGATCTTTTGGGGCCAACCTCTGTATTGATTTCAACTTGCAGCAGACTCGTAATTTAATTGGATCCAACCTATAATTTAATTTCCAAGTCCTAATAATTGCAATGTGTTTATCACAATGTTGAAAATAGCAATATCGACAAAATATCAATGAGGGTTCAAAAAACATCTTATCGACGATATCGAAAAATATCGACAAGCATAAAAATGCATAGTATATTCCTTTATTTCATATTTTTAAACATATAAAGCAATAAAAACATGAAATAAAAACATTTGGCACATAAATATGAAGAAATCACTAATATATATGATGTATTGTAAACTAAAAGTGATACATCAAAGGCGATACCAAATACTATTGATCACTGATAATTGTCCAATCAAGGACTCAAATGTGGAGAACCAATAAAAAATTACACCAAATATATAAATGTATCTCATAATCATGAGTTATATGTAGTAAAATAAATAAAAATAGAAGCTATCTATCTAAAATCAGTGCCTTCTGCCCCTTTTACGGGAAAACATGATGGGTTGTTTTCCAGGCCTGCCCCTATCAGCAGAAGGCCCTAACCCTGCACCTAATGTCAAATAATGACTCTTGGGTATGGATTTGTGCTCTCCTATATTTATAGAAAATGGTGCTGACATTGATGCTCCCACAATATCCTCCTCCTTCTCCTCTTGTTGCCCCTGTTCTAATGGTTCCTCTGGCTCTAACCATGCATGTGACTCCTCCAACATGGGCACCTCAGACTCCACCCTCCACTGAGAAAATAAATTAATATTGTCTAAGTAAATGGCATCTGGATCCATTGTTTCTTCTATTTGCTTCACTCGAAGTCAGATATTATAATGCACATACAATAAAAAATTGAAGCGTGAGAATTCCAACCTGCAAGAGTGTCAAAAAAACTAATGAGTCTTAACTCTTGACACTTGAATGTCATAAATTAAAATTACAATAAATGTAATTGCTCAACTGAAGGATGAAGCTCAAAGTTATACCTTTTGTGCCTTTTTAAGTGTATTTTCTCAAATACACTACAATTGCACTCATACCCTCAAGAGCTACATGTTTGAATCAAGATTCTTATGGCCAATCTCTGCAAATTTTGTGGTGTTGCACCATAGCTTCGCCACCAAATATCTATAACAAAATAAAGAAATAAAAAATTCAAAAACTTAAAACATAATTAAACTTTCAAATAAAAGTTACATAATTGAATTTCAAAAATATAGAATTATAAATAAGTAAATTATGCATAAAATTCTAACAAGTGATTACTTTTCAGTTACGTGGCATGAAGAGGGTCCTTTTCTTAATAGCATCATAAAAGCCAAATAGGCCAACACAATCGCAATAAAACTATATCTCGAGATTGATTTTTCTATAAAGCTCAAGATCAGGTACCATCCTCTGAATACAAGAATGGATCCCTTCCATCACCTCACCATCAAAATAAAAGGCACATTTATATGAAAATGAAGGGTTGAGGAAGAGTGTTGATGCATGAATGGAGCAATGAAACATCCTATCCACCAACTATCAGTCACATACCATAACATCATATTTCTATCAAGCCCAACAGAACCCTTGTTTACATAATAAGAATAAATGACCTCCTTGGCCCTATCCATGGCCTCATACAAATAAGCCATTGCAGGCTTGTCCCCATATACCAATCTTAGAACCTTTACTATAGGTTCACTGACTGAGCACACTTCTTCTACTCCTTGAAAAAATGTGTCAGTGTTGTTAGTTCCCTAAATTGCATTATTTTTTTACCATTCTTCCCTTTCCAAATCATAATCATTACCTTGTTTTACCTATCTTCTGTGCCCTCATCCTACACTAGTGCGAGAATGATGACACATTTTGCATAAACTTCATATTTTACATTTTTTAACTTATCTTAGAATTTATTAACTATCTATTACGTGATTTCTTACTTAGAATTACTTTTTTAACTTATAATTACCTCCTATGCTATTTAATAGATGATCACTTATCTTGATTGCTAATTTTTAGTGCAGAACAGATCCCGCACTAGCACCAGCACCGTGAATCTTGGTAGCAAATCCAGATCACTTGGGTTGATTGCCTGTTTTGGATACGATCAAAGAGGATATATCTGAAGGTAGTTGAGTCCCAGCTATGACAGTAGGAAAATTGAGAGTAGCTAGGATCGGACTTAAGAGAAACGGATAGCTGGAGATAGCCGCAGCCTATTTTGTAAAAGCGATTTAATTTTGAAGGCCGAAAGCTTATTCTGCAAATCAATTATGTAATTTGTTGCAACGATTTTTGTAATTGACTATGTAATGGTAAACAATCCTTTTGGCCTACGGCCAAAAGGATCTATATAAGCAGAAATTTAAATAGGACAAACAATTCAATGTTTGGAGAATCGAATAGAACCATGAGGCAGTAACAAGACTATTTTGTGTTATCGCCCAAATCTGGGCTGGATATGTAATCATGTATGTAATTGCTCTGAGAGTCTAATACGAAGAGCTCCACCTCATGTTCTGTACATTTTATCTTTGGCTCAAATATTTGAAGAATTAATTCTGAGTAGCGTTTTCGTTTGAAAGGGAAACACACTGGTTGGTCAAGGGCCCAGCGAAACCAGTACGTTCTCCCTCCTTGTTGTTATTACAATCTATGTTTAAACCGTTGAAGTGTGATTTAATTTGAAGTATTTGAATTTATGTTTGAGTGGAAAGCAGATTTGTTGCGTGAAGTAGTTAAGTTACTTTTTGCATGGTTGATTTCTTTCCCTTGCCTGGTTCGAGCAGGAGGAGTTACCTGCACCAGCGCACATTGGTGTGCTATTTATTTTCTGCACGATCTGGTTTATTTCATCTGCCTAGTTTTTTCCTGCACCAGTGCACGTTGGTGTGTTGTCTATTTCTTGCACATTGGTTTGGTTTCACCCTGGTGCAAGAAGGAGAACTGTTCTCGCACCAGTGTTAGATAATATAACGCAACAAGCCTTTTTAGCTTACTTTTAACAACTTTCTTGCTTTCAGTCATATCTTAATTAAAAATATTGTTTTCTTATTCTTTACAGATATCCATCTTTACTGCTTTATCACACTGCAGTAATGAATTATATATTTCAAGGATCAGACATTAAGGTGCAAGAAGCCTGGATCGAGTACAAGAACTAGTTTCTTGATATTGGATATGAGTGCTGCGGACTTGAGAAAGTTCAAAGCCCTTGCACGAAGAAAATAATTTTTAGTGAAGACATTTCTTTACACTTTCTACATAAATCGTTGATTCCTGCACTAGTGCAGGAAGACTGCACTAGTGCAAGATTGATTTTTCGCAAGAAGGATATCTTTATATATGCAGGATTGAACGGGCCCATTTGTTGGAAACTACTAAAGTTTCTTTGCTGAAGGAAATACATTCTCAGTAGCTAATCAATATTTGGCTAGAGTGATTGCTCCTCTTTATCTCTGAATCTCTTTTGCAAGTACATTTCTTCTTGTTCTAGCCTCAGATTGTTTTAATGATTTGAGTTTTAATCTTTCTTCTCTAAAGATTGATTCTGCAATTCTTCTTTTCAAAATTAGGAGTTGAGATTGGAAATATTCGTACTATCTTTGGCATTGCCTATGCTTCGTCTCTAAGTTTACGAATCCCCCGGGTTGACAATTAAGTGTTGAGGATTTTTACTTAAGTGTAATTCCTGCACCCAATATTTTGGCACCATTGCCAGGGAGGTGATTTGATTTGGTAAGAATTTTCTGATTGTATAATAGAGGTAAGTTTCCTTTATTTTTGCAAGTATTTTTGAAGGAGTTTTACTGGTGTTGATTGATTTCTGACATCATTCTTTATTAGAAATTGTTTTGATATTTTTTCTTTCTTTTTTGAGATGAATGCCTAGGAAAGGTAAGGGTTCAAAGCCCACTAAGGGCCAAAAGATTTTTTCTAACATTGGGTCTCCTTCTACAAGAAAGAAGCCCAATTCAATTCAAACCCATCACGCAGGAACAATCCACCTGGATTTCGGTACTAACAGCTCAGGTGTGGATCAGCCTGTGGAAAGCAGTACAAGAAAGAAGGAAATAATGGTAGACCAAGGAGACCATTTGGAAGGGACTGGTGATAACCAGGTAAGTGAAGGACAATCTACTTTTGTGTTTCCAATTGTCAATCCTGACACCATGTCACAAATGAAGAATATTCCACCATCAGCTCTTCCTCATTTCCATGGTAAAGTTCATGAAGACCCTGAATCTTTTCTATTTGAGCTTGATATTTTGTGTAGAAGTTATGATTATGCAACTGAGGCTCAGAAGTTAATATTATTTCCTGTTACCCTCAAGGACTCAGCTTTGCACTGGTTTATGGCGTTAGGAGGAAACACTATAACTTCCTGGGACCAGATGAGGAGGGTATTTTTGTCTAAATATCAAGAATATTGTAAAACTTGGGACATGTAGGATGAAATTTTTACAATCATACAAGATGATGATGAAATTTTTGAAGATTATTTGGAAGGATTTTTGTATATTTTACAAAGGTCAAAACCTAGGTTTGATCCCAACACTATTAGAACCTTTTTCTTAAGAGGACTTACTGATAATGCTAGAAATAATTTGAATCTGTTAGGACAAGGCGATATTTCTCAACAAAATTTTGATCAAATTTGTGAATTATGCTGAAAATTTTCAAGGAATCAGTATAGATCTGGTAGAAGAACTTGAAATAAAAATAGAAAAACTGAATTTACCGATGCTATGATTATTGGACTGGAAAATAAAATGGAAAACATGAAAATTGATATAATGAACACTGTTACTAAATAGTTAGACTCTTTAAAATTTCAACAAAAACTTATGAGGGAACAAGAGTCATTATTTATTTTCTGTCCTAAATGTAGAGACAAGCATCCCCCTAAAGAATGCCCTCTTAACTTGAAAGAAAATAATAAGTGTGCTATTTGTGCAGAAGACCATACCACAGAAAAATGTCCCTCTATACCTGGACTTAAAGCAGTATTTACAGGGGGGCAGCCTAAAGCTGAACAATTGTATGCTATGGGAGCAAGAAGACATTGGCCTCAGTTAGGTGCAGGTATGGCTCCTGAAATTCCTCCACACTATTTTGGTTATAATCCACATGCATATTCATATCCTAAATCTCATCAGTAGTGGCAGTATGGAAATCAATATCAGCATGGGCAACCTTCCCAACCATGGCAACAAGGTTGGAAAGGCCCAACTCATTCTCCATATTCCTACCAGCCACCTATGCAACCATACCCATCTACACATGTACCTTATCCAATGCCTCAACTTCCGAGTCAGACTACCCCATTACCTTTACCTCCACCCTTCTGGCCTCCTCAATTGCCTGCTCAACCCACACCCAATCCTAATAATAATAATAATAAGGCAGTACAAATGATCCATGTAACAAACCCACCTTTTCCATTCGAATACTAGTCTATTCCAGTTGGAGTTCATGATATTCAATTAAGATCAGGAAGGACTGTAATACCAGAAAATCAGAAACAACCTATGGTGATTGTTGAAGAGAAGGGGGAAGTGGAAACTCTTAACCATTATCCGAAAATTGTCACTAAGCAACCCTTACCCTCTGAATCCTTGCCATCTTCTTCCAACCAGCCTCCCTTCCGAGAGAGGCTAGTAACGGAAAGAAGAGAGCTTGTTTCTGAGACTCATTTGGCATCGAAACTACAGAATATTTTCATTAAGATACCTTTTCTCCAAGCCATTAAAGAGATCCCCATTTGTACCAAGATTATTAGGGAAATCTGTCTCAAGAAACCCGGGAGGAAGAGATTGGAACCCCAAACTATTCAATTTTTCGGTAGGGCAACAGAGTTAATGACAGGATGTGTGTCTGTGGAAAAATATACTGATCCCAGAAACCCTATTGTCACAATTCAGATTGGTAATATCCTTTTCTCTAATGCTCTTATAGACCTGGGGGTAGCCATTAATGTAATGAATAAGCAAACCATATATCAACTTCGATTATCTCACCTTCAACCTGCTCCCACTGTGCTCGAATTAGTAGATAGATCCAAAATTAAGCCTGAAGGAGTATTGGACGATGTGATCATCTCATTGGATTCTTGGGAATATCATGCTAATTTCATTGTGCTTCAGCCAAAGAACCCAGTAGGAGGACATCCCTTGATCTTGGGTCAACCATGGCTTGCTACAGTCGATGCATATATTGGATGTCGTTCCGGAGATATGTATATTTCACATGGAGATTCTAGGAAGAAAGTTACCTTATACCCCCCTGCCAAATCCATTCAGGATCTCCAAGACACTTTATGGTTGGACCAAAGCAGTGATGAGGAGACTCAGTCTATTTCTCTTATTCATCATTCTACTGGGTCTTCACAATAATATGAAATTCAAGATTTCTTGAACAATCTAGACACCATGCCTAACTTCAAGCCTTTGAGCCATATTTTTAGCCTAGATTTCCAAGAAAACCATGATTCTCATTCTTCTATACCGCTATCTTTGACCATTCCTTTGAGTACTCTGGAGCCTGATACTACTCTTGTTGAGATTAGTCCCGGTAAGTCTTTGCATATCAGTTCAGATTTAGACCCATCTCAGCAAGAACAACTTGTGAATTTGTTGCAAAACCATCTTAGTGCATTTTCTTGGGGCTATGAAGACATGAAGGGTATCCCTCCTGAAACTTGTACACATCATATCTATATTCAGGAAGGAACCTGACCTGATTGAAAACCCCAAAGACAAATGAATCCAACTCTAAGAGATGTCGTGAAAGAAGAAATACAAAAGCTTTTAGATGCTGGTTTTATCTATCCTATTTCTGATAGTCAGTGGGTCTCTCCATTAGTGCTAGTGCCTAAGAAAGATGGAAGGTGGCGTATTTGTATTGATTATCGTGAATTAAACAAAGCCACTCTTAAAAATTACTTCCCTCTCCCTTTCATTGACCAGGTGCTTGATACCCTTGTAGGAAAGAAATATTTCTCCTTTTTGGATGGTTTCAGTGGCTATAACCCGAAGATCAGGATAAAACTACTTTTACACACCCATGGGGTACCTTTGCTTATAAAGTGCTTCCCTTTGGATTATGTAATGCTCCGGCTACCTTTCAAAGGGCAGCCTTGGCTATTTTTCCTAATCTTGATTTTGTAGAAATTTATATGGATGACTTTTCTGTGTTTGGTAATTATTTTCAGGAAGCTCTCGAAAATTTGGAGAAAGTACTTCTTCATTGCCAATAAGCCCACCTTGCTTTGAGTGACAAGAAATGTAGATTAATGTGAAAAGTAGGAGTGGTGCTTGGCCATCTGATTTCTAACAAAGGTATCTAGGTTGATCTGGCAAAGATCGAAATCATTCTGCATCTTCCTGCACCCAAAACTCAAAGGGAAGTAAGAGGTTTTTTAGGACATGCTAGTTACTATAGAATATTCATTAAAAAAATTTCTAAGATAGCTGCTCCTCTTTTCCGACTTCTAGATAAGGATATTTATTTTTCTTGGTCCACGGCTTGCCAACAGTATTTTGAAGCATTGAAGGAAAAGTTGGTGCAGGTGCCAGTCTTGAGGGGTCCAAACTGGTCACTGCCCTTTCACATTTCTTCTGATGCTTCAGACCTGGCTGTTGGCACAGCTTTGGGACAAGAGGAAGACAAGAAATCCTATGCTATTTATTATATTAGTAATAATTTGTCTTCTGCTTAATTAAATTATACAGTTACAGAGAAAGAGTTTTTAGCTGTTTTTCACAATTAATAAGTTTAGACACTATATCACAGGATATGAATTATTTATTCATACTGATCATTCTGCAATTAAATACTTGATGAACACACCATTGACTAGCGGTAGAGTGACTAGGTGGTTGCTATTGTTGTAGGAATTCAATATTACTATTGTTGATAGACCAGGAAAATCGAATGTTGTAGCAGATTTTCTTTCTAGACTAGATAATCCTAGTGATGTAACTCCTATTAATGATGATTTTCCATATGAACATATTTTTGCTGTGTCTATAGATTCTCTGTGGTTCGCTGACATCGCCAATTATTTGGTTACTGGAAAAACACCACCTCACTTTCCCACTCGTGAAAAGCAGAATATTATTCAGAAAAGTGCTGCATACTCCTGGATTCAAGGAGACCTCTTTTACACTGGTCTAGATTTGATTATCTGTAGATGTGTAAGAGAGGAGGAAGTGTTTGACATATTAAAATCTGCTCATGATGAACCTTGTGGAGGCCACTTCGCTGACAAGTGAACTGCATATAAAATATTACTTTTTGGCTACTTTTGGCCCTCCTTGTTTAAGGATGCCAAGTAGTATGTCAGGCGATGTGATAGTTGTCAATGAATGGGCCAACCTAATCAAACCAATGAATTTCCTTTGTACCCTCAAGTTATGATTGAGCCTTTTGAAAAATGGGCTATTGATTTTGTAGGGCCAATAAATCCAACATCATTAGGTAAAAGCATATTTTTGTTTGTACAGATTTTGTTACAAAATGGGTGGAAGCTAAAGTTGTTTCTTTTGCTACAGAAAAAATTGTTGTTGATTTTCTCTTTTCTGAAATATTTACTAGATTTGGTGTGCTTAGAGAAATTTTTTCTGACAATGGTCCGCAGTTTATTTCTAATCTGGTACAGGGAGTGATGGAGAAATACACGATCTGGCACCAGAAGTCTACACCGTACCACCCGCAAGCAAATGGCTAGGTGGAATCTACAAATAAGGTGATTGGGTCCATTCTCACAAAGACGGTGAATATGCATCGGAAATATTGGGCTGAAAGATTACTAGAAGCTTTGTGGGCATACAGAACCACTTGGAGAAATAGTACGGGGTACACACCATATGAGCTGGTATACGACAAATAGGTTCTGTTACCGATTGAGTTCCAGATCAAAACTTTCAGAACTGCAGTTCAGCTAGGACTCTATCTCTCTGAGGCACAACAACATCGTCTTCTTCAGTTAAATGAGTTAGATGAATTTTGTAGAGATGTTTTTCAGTAAAACATATTAATCCAACAACAACGGAAAAGGTGGCATGATAAGTCCATTCAGAAAAATCAATTCCAACCAAGTGATTGGGTACTCTAGGATTCTAGATTTAAAATTTTTAAAGGGAAATTTCATACACGTTGGATGGGACCATATGAAATAATCTGAGTATTTGAGAATGGAGCTATAGAAGTCAAAACTATTGATGGAAAAGATACAATATTCTTGGTAAATGGACATAGATTAAAGAAATATTTTCAACCACTTGCCAAGAAAGATTTTACACAACAAGTTCAGCAGCAATTTGGGATGATAGTGGTAAATGGTAATACCAATCTCTTGAAAATTTGAATCCCTCTTCTTCGAAAAAAAATTAACAAAAAGAAAATAAAAAGAAAAAAAAAGTAAGAAAAAATAATTTCCTGTAATTATGCAAATAAGTCCGTTGACATGATTGCAGAAGGATCAACCTGAAAACCAGTTTGCTGGCAGGAAGATCAAAAATTTCTAATAAAAAGAGAATGTTGCTTGATTAGATATGCTAGTGACCACCGAAGTAAAAGCAGGTTTAGCAGAACCAACCTTTGAACAATTGGGGTAATTAGCACGAATATTTTTTTTTCAAGTAACGCTTAATTCTCACTGCAATTATTTTTCTTGCACCAATGTAGGCAGACCTTCCAGAAAATTTTCTGCCTTTCTTCATATCCCATTTCGTAATTTTCCCTCAGCTTTCTTCTTGGAATACTAGTATAATTAACCTTCCCATATTCTTCTAAATTCACCCTATCCGCTTTGAAGAAATCCCACTTTAACCCTGAAATTTTTTTCCCCTATCCCACTTCTATTTTCCCTCTTTTGGTACTTTCCTAGAATCCCTGTGACATAATTCCTTCCCATTCTAAAATTTCCTTTTCCCGCTCCTTTATTCCCTCATGAAGTTCATTGCAGGATCCCACATATAAAGAGCAGAAGGTTGTGCTTTGAAGCATCGAAGGGCGAAGCAAAATTCAGAATAAGTTAAAGAAATCATGTGAAATCCAACTTATATTTTAATTCTCTGTTTTAATATTATGCTTGCACTAGTGCAATAATATTTCCTATATGATATGAGTAGAAAAGTACCAGCAAAATTATTTACGCGGTGCAAAGATCAACATAGGCATACACCTCATCAGCAGCAGTACAGATCATCATAGGGCATAAGAAAGTGTTCAAGATGAAAATTTATATGATGTGCTTTATATCATTGATAAGCGATTATGCTATTATATTAATTAGGAGGAAATTAGTTGAAAGTATAAAGTTTTTTTAAGTAAGAATCATGGTCTTTTTAAATCAACGCTAAGTCTTTTTTTTTGTAATTATGAAGGAATGTGAAATCGTGTAATCGTTATTTGCATATAATCCGCCCCATTCCGCCATAATGTGAAACGCCCTTCGCTTATAATTCCCCCACTCCTACCTTCATTCCAAACATCTCTTCATCCCTGTACCTGACCATTAAACCGTCGTCGCACATACCAATTGAGCCTGACTGGAAATGATGAGTACCTACAACAGGTAAACCGGAGACACGATGGATGAACGGTTAAATTCCTATTTATGAGAGTTGATCCCCTGGTGTTGCATGCAAGCCTCATAACTCATCATTCACAGTTGATGGCAGCAATGCCACCCGTCCGAAATGAACCCCTGTCCCTTAGTAAGATTGAGAAAACTGTTGAATTTCACAGCTGTCTTCCATTGCTGCGGGAGTCGGGATTTTTACAGTTCCTGCAGAAGTTCAATGGGTATGATAGGGATGTCGCCTTACAATTTGCAAGAAGTTTTAAAAACAGCCAAGTGAGAAATGGGCCGCTCAAATTCAAAGTCACGAAGAAATTTGTAGCAGCAACAACAGGTCTGGAGAATATGAGAGTAGAATGGTTAAAAAACCAGAGGCTGGAAGGTAAACACTGGCAGCGTTTTGTCGTGGATAAGAAGATGGAGGTTAATTGGAAACGTGGAGTTCCGCACAAAGCCCTGCTAGGTCAATGGCAGGATCTCCTGTTTGTTTTGCAGAATTTGCGACCTGCGAAGGGAGATACACCTCTACCCTAGTGTATCATTTCAGACAGCTACAACATTTTGAAGGAGGCCGACACATTCGTTGGAGAATGAAATTCCTATACTTTTTGCTCAGAAGTTTGGAGAAAATGGCCAGAAGTGTACAGGATGGAAGGGAGGACCAGGCCAATGCATGATTATACCACCATGGCCTTATAAAAATCCCGGTCTTAAAGCAGTTAGAAATCAAAGGTACGACATGGGAAGAGCTGTTAAAACAGCCGCATGGGAATTCGATAGAGGAAGAGAAGACACAGGCCTCTAGTACAAGCAAGGGCCTGAAGAGAAGTAGAAAGGAAAGTCCTTCTTGTAGTTGTGCGAAAAGGAGGTGGACAGAAAAATCAACAGAAGGGAAGGCGTCATATTCCATTAAGGAAACAGTCGGTGCACAGGCACAGGCCTTGGAGCATGATAGGCTGTCGGTTCTTGCAGATGGGATGAATATTGTACAAATTGGGGATGATGTTCCACTGGTAAATCTTATGAGAAAGCCCCAAAAGAAGATAAAGGTTTCAGATGTCGAAGAAGAATCACAAAACTCACAGGATATGGAACCCCATCCTACACCTTTACAAGAAGAAGCTGCGGCCCATGAGGAAGAACCGGAAGAAGACGAAGAAAAATTAGACGAGTAACCGAATGAAGATGAACCAGAGGAAGAAGAACCTGAGGAAGAAGACCCAGAAGAAGAAGAACCTGAGGAAGAACTTGAGGGAGAATACCTAGAAGAAGAAGAACCTAAGGAAGAACCTGAGGGAGAAGACCCGAAAGAGGAGGAAGAACCTGAGGAAGGAGACCCGGAAGAAGAAGAAGAGCCTGAGGAAGAAAACCCAGAAGATGAAGTTGAACCAGAAGAAGAACCTGAGAGAGAGGAACTGGAAAAAGAAGGACTACAGGAGGAAGATTTCCTTGATGCAACCATGGGAGATATAGAAGATTTGAAGCCAATGACAGCCCCTACTAAGATAGAGGAAGTGACTCTTGTTGCTCGCATATCGAAATTAGAACTCCAAGTACAAAACTTGGAGCAACTTGTGACCAAAGCACAAGAGCAGAAGGAACAAAGCAGAGGAGAATTGATGGCAGAGCTCAAGAAAAATAAAAGTGAGGTTAGATTTTGGAAATATCGGGCTGGATGCTGTTTCGGGCGGTTAAAAAAGGTTTCGAAGAAGTTAAGGCATATCAAGAGGAAGAAGGCAGAAATAGTGCAGCCTGAAGAAAACATGCCAGAACAGGACTGAGTTGGAGAATTCAAAAATTTTGGTTTTTTGCAGAGGTAAAAAAGTTGTGTGAGGACACACAACAGTTTAGGGATGGGAGGATGTTAGTTCCCTAAATTGCATTCTTTTTTTACCATTCTTCCCTTTCCAAATCATAATCATTACCCTATTTTACCTATCTTATGCGCCCTCATCCTACACTAGTGCGAGAATCATGACACATTTTTTTTTTTTATAATTGAAACGGGTGTATCTTTATTTGAATTGGGAGAAATTTGGACTTACGCCAATGCTGCCATCATTACATTACATCTATTTCTATTCCATATTGCATGCTGCAGGATCCTCATGGGTTACATAGGTGGATAGAACTATCCCCGTTTATGAGAATTTGACCTTTACCAAGAATACAACCCTTATTTTCCAACAAATCAGCTTCGCTATTCAGATTTCTGAGAATGTGAAAGCATTTGTAGGATTCAAAATCGAGGAAGAATTCCTTCAATCTGCTCAGAGTTTTGTTAAGACTTGCATTGTTGAACAAATTCTCCGAATTTAACTTTTTGATTAAGATCTCGGAATCTCCGAAGACTTGGATTTCTTTGTCCCCTCTATCTCTGGCAATTTGGCAGGCTTTAAGAAGGCTTAAAATCTCGGCTTGATTGTTGGATTTCTGCCCAATGCCCCAGGAGAAGGTGTCCCTTTTGACTCCAACCGGGTCATAGATGACCCCACCTGCTCCAGCAGCCCCGGGGTTACCTTTGGAGGTGCCATCAAAGAAGATCGTGGTATTTTTTGTTTTTTCCACCTTTCTTGAAAGTTCTGTTCAGTTTCTCTTATTCTCCAAACTGGATTCACCGATTGAGGGACAGAGAGCAACCTCCGGGGGGAGGGGGAGAGAGGGCCCATCCACCTTTCTTCTTCAGGAAGCAGCAAAGGATCTACAGAAAAGTACTGCTGTTGGGCAGCTTCCAGGAGGAGGGATTTCGCTTTGGCAGCTACAGCTAGAGGAGTTTGTTCCTTTCCGTTGAAGATCAAGTCATTCCGGGCCAGCCAAGTCTGCCAGTAAGTGAATTTGGGGATGGCATTCCAGATTTTCCTCCAAAAAGATTTGCTGGGGATTTTGTGGGGATAGCAATGATTCCAGGTGTCGAAGAGATCAGCTACAGTGTTGTACGAGGGAATAGTGATTTGGAACTCATGAAGGATAAGACACCACACCTCTTTGACAAACTTGCAGTCCATGAAGAGGTGCTTAGCAGTTTCTTCACTGTTTCTGCACAACTCGCATCTGTGAGGCCCAGCGATGCCTCTTTTCATCAGATTGTCTCCAGTTAGCAGTTTGTTATGAGCCAGCGTCCAAAAAAAGAAGTTGAATTTAGGTAGAGCGAGGGGCTCCCATACTTTCTTCCAGAAATCCGGACTTCTGCTGCTGTTCTTGATGGGTTGGAGGGCGTTGAAGGCTGCAGCTGATGTATAAGTTCCGGAGCGCCCCCATCCCCATCTGTCCTTCGACCATCTGCTCACTGGAGCTGCGTCTTCCAGCAACTCATCAAGCGTAGTCAACTGATGGTTTAGGCGGCCAGGGATGCCATGGAAATCCCAACCAATCCATGCGCCACGACTGTCCCACTTGGAAAGATCATAAACACTGTTGAATCCAGCGCGCTCCAGCCATTGTCTTATTTCATCGATTTCATCGTTTTCTGAAAGTGGGGCTCTGTCCATAATACGATCATGCCACAGTTTTTTATGTTTACCGTTGCCAGGGATTTTATAAACTCTGTCTTTAAAGAAATTCAAACTTCTATTGCAAAGTTTCCAAATCTGAGAGGCGTTGATTGTTTGGGAAGCCTGTATATTTCGTAGCGATACCTTGTGGGCGTACTTGGCTTTCAAAGTTTCGCTGACAGAATGCTTTGGATTCTCGTATAAATTCCAGAGGATTTTTCCTCCCAACGCCAGATTAACCATGGCTGGATCCCAGATTTGCAGACCTCCTTCTGCAAAAGAGCGTTTCACCTGTTCCCATTTCACAAGATGCAATTTGTGGGTGTTCCCTTTCCCACCTTGCCAGAGGAAGTCTCGAATCAGTTTGGAGATGTGGTCTATCACCTGTTTTGGTGCAAGAAGGAAGGCAGCTTGGTAAATTGGTAATGCAGAGAGAACAGACTTGATCAAGATGACCTTCCCTCCTGAAGTGAGCCAATACCCTCCCCAGCTTGTGATCTTTGTCTTGATTTTGCTGATGACTTCAGACCACAGCGCTCTCTTGTTACAGCCATTGATGATAGGGAGTCCAAGGTATTTTATCATCTCCCATTGGGCTTGTCTATTGAAGCCTAGTACAGTAGAGATGTTTGTGAGCTCCTGTTGATCGATGTTCCATCCATAGACTTCACTTTTCCTTTCATTTATGGAGGCTCCCGTGACACTGCAGTAACTTTTTAGGACTTCATCAAAAGCTTTGGCAATTCTAGGAGAAGCTCCTTCGAGTAGGAGAGAGTCGTCTGCAAATAGAGCATGGTTCTGGGCAGGAGAGTGAATGGAAGGTTTAAGGCCTGGAACAAAGCCTGAAACTTTTTCTGCTGAGAGCTTTCTGCTGAGAGTGTTCGCCATCAAAATGTAAAGGAAGGGAGAGAGAGGGCATCCCTGCCTAAGACCTCTCTGGGCATGGAAAAAGGAGGTGGGGCGGCCATTGACAAGGGGGGAAATCCAAGGATTGTCAGTGCAGGCTTTGATAAGAGCAACAAAGTGAGGGGAGAAGCCAAAGGCGAGGAGAACTTTGTATAGGAAGGGCTGGTTGGCTTGGTCAAAGGCATTGGCCATGTCAAGTTTGATCAGCATCCCTTTTTCTTTTCGTTTCTGGCTTGAATGAATGATCTCCTGAACTTGGATGACATTGTCCAGGATGTGCCTGCCTTCAATGAAACCTCCTTGATTGCTAGAGATAAGTCTGTTTAGGAGAGGCTTGATCCTGTTTGCAAGGAGCTTTGCCAGGATTTTGTAAGAGGCGTTGCACAACGATATTGGCCTAAATCTGGCAAAGGTTTCAGGATTAGATTCTTTTGGAATGAGGGCCAGATATGTGGAGTTGGTTCCTCCCCCTACCTTGGCTTTATTCCTGAATCCTTTGATCATCTTTAAGAGATCTGTTTTAATAATGTCCCAGCACATTTTGTAGAAATGGATGGTAAAACCATCGGGCCCAGGAGCCTTGTCTGAGTCCATAGACCATATCACATTTATGACTTCTTCTTCCATGAAGGGTCTGTTGAGATCGGAGTTGTCTTCAGGTCTGACCAGAGGGGGAATATTGGAAAGGAAATCTGCCATGTCCTCCTCATTACCTTGGATTCCAGCAGTGAAAAGCTGTCTATAATGATTTTCAGCTGCCTCTTTGATCTGACTGAACCCTTTGCAGATCTGCCCTTCTGCTGTTGTTATTTCAGAGATGTGATTTCTGCAGAGTCTTGCACGATATTGGCGATGGAAGAAGGTGGTGTTCCTGTCACCCGCTTTCAGCCACAAACTTCTAGATTTGATTCTCCAGTACTCCTCCTCTAACCGGAAGGATTGGAAAGTTGAACATTGGATTTTAACTTCTTTATCCAGCAGTGCTGGAGTGACATCTCTGTTTTCCATATCTATTTGCAGCTCCTCAAGGGTCTGCACAATTTCTTTTCGGAGACTAGTTGGATTTGGAGCGGGTTTTTTGATCCACTCCTTCAGAGCATGCTTTGTGGCTTTGAGTTTTTTCTCCCACACATAGCTGGGGGACCCTGAGAAGGATTTGCTCCAAGCTGCTTTCACTGTGTCAAAAAAACCTTCTCTTTCAGTCCATAGAGGGCTGAAACGAAAAGGGATAGGGCCCAAATCTTCTTCGTCTTCTAGAGAAAGCTGGATGGGCTTGTGATCTGAAGTAAGTTTGGGAAGGATTTTGGTGGTAATGATCTTCTTGGTTGTCATCAGAGCACCCTGAACCAGGAATCGATCCAGTCGAGCAGAGATGTGTTCCCCTCCCACTCTGTTATTGGTCCAAGTGAAGAGCCCTGTTGCCGGTATGAAATCAATGAGGTCCCAATCCTGAACGAGTCCTTCGACCATAGGAAGGAAGGGATCTCTGCTGTGAGTGCCTCCCCTTTTTTCCTTGTATTTTAAAACAATATTTAGGTCCCCGGCCAAAATGATATTTTTGGGGGAGTGTTGCTCAAGAAAGGCTATGAGGGAGGTCCAGCAATCTCTTTTTTCTGAGTATAAAACAGGAACATAAAGATTGAAGAGGGAGAAGGATAACTTACTTGGATTGTGCATTAACTCCATGAAGATCCAGTTTTGTGTTTCATGAGAATTTTTCAGCTGGAAGAGATCCTCAGACCAGATGGTTGCCAGTCCTCCGGAAGAACCTCTTGAGCTGACAGCTTTTCCTACATTTTTTTTCCATTTCTTCTTGCTGATGTCTAAGAGGGCTTTCCCCTCTATCTTTGTCTCTTGGAGCAAGAGGATATCTGAGGGCTCCATTTTGAGTAGATCTTTGATCGCTTCAGCTTTCGAGGGATTACCCAGACCTCTGCAGTTCCAAGAGACGAGACGCATTATTTACCTGGGATGTGGAGGGAGCCTCCCTTAGAAGGCCTGGTCCTGGTATTTCTCCCGATAGACATCTCTATAGTGGGCTAGCTTCCTTGAGTTTTTAGCCTTTCAGCCTCCTCTTCCCTTTCTTCTCTGCGAGATTTCCTGCCAACTTTTTTTGTGGGTTGCTCGAAGGTCTCATCCTCCGATGACCCTGAACTGTCAATGGGCTTTTTCCTTGTGACATCTGCATATGAGGGGTTTGAAGGGCTTCCTTGGGTGGCCTCAGGAAGTGTCTTTTCCCCGCCATCTTGGATAGTAATGGGAGATCCAGGTTGTTCCAGGGTTTCCTGGTTTGTAGTAGCTGCCTTATTCTGACTGTTTTCTTTGCCATTTGGATTTTTGCCTTGGGTGTGATTGGAACTGCTTGGGGCCTCTTTCAGGGGGCCTTTCCCGGTGCCCTTTCTATTGAGTATTTGGACTAGGGTCCATTTCTCTTCGTTATGGTTCTCTGGAAGATCTTCTGCCTTTTTCTTGCAGTGTTTGGCAAAATGCCCGTAGCCATGGCAGTGTCTGCATTTGAATGGGAGTTGTTCGTAGTCCAGCTCTTGGACATGGGTCCATCCTGCGACTGTAAGATTGATGGCTTCCGGTAAACCCTCCTCTAGGTCTACTTTGACGCAAATGCGGGCACAGGAGTATTGATCTTTCCTTGGGGCTTGGTCGATGTATTTGCCTAAGGCGTTGCCTATGATCTGTAGGGACTTGGGGTTCCAGCAACGAAGGGGAAGATGGGGGAGCCGTACCCATACCGGAACGGCCGTAGGAACGTCCTGAGCTGGATCAAAATCAGGCGACCATTTATTAAGGTATAGACCTTGCGGCCCCATAAAGTAAGGGCCATTCCTGAATATCAAGCTTCTGTCCTCTGCACTTTCGAAGACAAAGACGAAGAAACCTTTGCCAACGAAATAGCTTTTGACTCCTTCTTTGGTGAGCGGCTTCCAGTTCCTTTGAGTCCAATCCTCCACCGACTTGGGAGAGGGCCAGAGGCCCGTGAACTGGCCAATGAGGCCGCGCTCTGCCAGGTTTAGAGCAGCTTTACAGGTTTCTTCCTCAGGGAGGGCGACTGAGGGGATGGTGTCCATCTTCTTAACAAATTTCTGCTGGCTCAGAGAGGGAGGGCGCTTGTTGCATTGTGCAATCATTTCTTTGAAGGCAGTAACCTCCGGGGGGGGAGGCAGATCCGAGCCCCCAGAGGGCTCCATGGCTGCGCGCAGCAGCAGCAGAACGAAGACAGGGACGCGGCAGCCCAAGGGGCGCACGATGGCTCGGAAGCCCTAGCCCGATCACTCCACAGAGTTTTCTTCACGGGCAGAGCAGCACAGCTGTATCAACAATCAAACAAGATTTTTTCAGATAGTAAATTTACTTTTTTATGAATCATGACACATTTTTCATAAACTTCATATTTTACATTTTTTAACTTATCTTAGCATTTATTAACTATCTATTACATGATTTCTTACTTAGAATTAATTTCATAACTTATCGTTACCTCCTATGCTATTTAATAGATGATCACTTATTTTGATTGCTAATTTTTAGTGCAGAACAAATCCCGTACCAGCACCAGTGCCGTGAATCTTGGCAGCAAATCCAGATCACTTGGGTTGAATACCTGTTTTGGATACGATCAATGAGGATATATCTGAAGGAAGTCAAGTCCGAGCTATGACAGCAGGAAAATCAAGAGTAGTTGAGATCACACTTAAGAGAAATGGACAGCTAGAGATAGCCACGGCCTATTTTGTAAAAGCGATTTAATTTTGAAGGCCGAAATCTTATTCTGCAAATCGGTTATGTAATTTATTGCAACAATTTTTGTAATTGACTATGTAATGGTAAACGATCCTTTTGGCCTACGGCCAAAAGGATCTATATAAGCAGAAATGTAAATAGGACAAACAGTTCAATGTTTGGAGAATTGAATAGAACCAGGAGGCGGTAACAAGACTATTTTGTGTTATCGCCCAAATCTGGGTTGGATATGTAATCATGTATGTAATTCCTTTGAGGGTCTAATACGAAGAGCTCCGCCTCATGTTCTGTACATTTTATCTTTGGCTTAAATATTTGATGAATTAATTCTGAGTAGCATTTTCGTTTGAAAGGGAAACGTGTTGGTTGGTCAAGGGCCTAGCCAAACCAGCATGTTCTCCCTCCTTGTTGTTATTACGATTTATGTTTAAACCATTGAAGTGTGATTTAATTTGAAGTCTTTGAATTTCTGTTTGAGTGGAAAGAAGATTTGTTGCATGAAGTAGTTAAGTTACTTTTTGCATGGTTGATTTCTTTCCCTTGCCTCGTTCAAGCAGGAGGAGTTACCTGCACCAGTGCACATTCGTGTGCTATTTATTTTCTACATGATCTAGTTTATTTCATCTGCCTGGTTTGTTCCTACACTAGTGCACATTGGTGTGTTGTCTATTTCCTGCACATTGGTTTGGTTTCTCCCTGGTGCAAGAAGGAGAACTGTTCTCGCACCAGCGTTAGATAATATAACGCAACAAGCCTTTTTAGCTTATTTCTAACATCTTTCTTACTTTCAGTCATATATTAATTAAAAATATTTTTTTCTTATTCTTTACAGATATTCATCTTTACTATTTTATCACACTGCAGTAATGAATTATTAATTTCAAGGATCAGACGTTAAGGTGAAAGAAGCCTGGATCGAGTACAAGAACTATTTTCTTGGTATTGGATCTGAGTCTTGCAGACTTGAGAAAGTTCAAAGCCCTTGCACAAATAAAAGCCTTTTTAGTGAAGACATTTCTTTACACTTTCTGCATAAATCGTTGATTCTTGCACTAGTGCAGGAAGACTGCACTAGTGTAAGATTGATTTTTCGCAAGAAGGATATCTTTATATATGTAGGATTGAAGGGGCCCATTTGTTGGAAACTGCTAAAGTGTCTTTGGTAAAGGAAATACGTTCTTAGTAGCTAATCAATATTTGGCTAGAGTGATTGCTCCTCTTTATCTTTGAATCTCTTTTGCAAGTACATTTCTTCTTGTTCTAGCCTCAGGTTGTTTTGATGATCTGATTTTTAATCTTTCTTCTCTAAAGATTGATTCTGCAATTCTTATTTTCAAAAGTAGGAGTTGAGATTGGAAATATTCATACCATCTTTGGCATTGCTTGTGCTTCATCTCTAAGTTTACGAATCCCCTAGGTTGGAAATTAAGTGTTGAGGATTTTTACTTAAGTGTAATTCCTGCACCCAACAAGTGTACACCATTTTTTCAATGGGTCTCCCTTTATGTCTCCTATTGTATCTACAATCCAACCACTCATCATAAACAAAATTTTTCTTCAACTCAAACTGGAATCAAAACAAATAATGAAGAGTAATATATTTGGTGGCAAAACTTGTGATTGCAGGACATCACAAATCCTTGTTTCTGGTGTATCTACTCATGAAGCTAAGAAAAAAAGTATGGTTATATATATAAGCTTGGGGATGCTCCTAGCCATATCAATTACCTCCTCGATGATGGAGAGTTTCCCCATATCCTCAAGCAACAAATCAATACAATGTGATGCACATGGAGTCCAGAACAATGTGTGGTGCCTCTCCATAAGCATATTTCTTGCATACACATAATTAGCTACATTATCTGTTATGAATTGCTCCACTTTATCTACACCAATCTCCCAAATGAACCCATCTAAAAAGTCACATATCATTGCTACATCTTTTATATGTGCTGATGCATCCACTGATTTAATAAACATTGGAACTTTATGACAATGTATCAATAAATATAGAAGGGTCCTACCCTTCCTGTATTTGCAACCATCAAACATCACTGTTCATCCAGACACTTCCCATGTCTATTTCAAATCTGTTAATCTAGAGTTGATGTCCTGCTTTTGTGATTGAAGGATTGGTCCCCACAACTCCTCATATGTATCACTTTTGTACCCTAGGCCCACAACAACAATAGCATCACACATTGGTTGCCAAAATGGATTGGTTTTGGTGATGTTGAGAGGCAAGTCTCTCCAGAAAATACACCTCCCCATAACTCCACTTCTTCTCGCTTCTCCATTTTTTTAACAATTGATTTTACGGAAGGTTGTGCTCCATGTCCTGTTCATGGAACAAAAAATGATGACCTACCAAAACCAATAACATTAGCACTAGCAGTAGCATGTGACGCTATGGAGCCCCTCCCACTACCCTCAACCTCAAAATCGGAATAAGATATACCGAAATATCTACATGCACGTTCAACCTTGTTTATTTTTTCCTCTTCCTTCTTTTTGTATCTTTCATCAATTGCTTCAAGATATTTTTATATAAGTTCTACACTAGAAACTGTACCCAACCCAACATCATATCTAGGGAGTCTATCCATATGGTATTTCAATCACGTAACCCCTTCTGTCATCTTCGTTCCACACAATTTTCATGACAGATATGCCTGATTTGTCCCACCATCAGGCTCCCCGTACTCCCAAAATGGGTCCAAGGCTTTTGGCACATTTGAATTTGTAGTGAACTAGTTCAAACCTAAGGTACCAAAAAAAAAAAAAATTGGCATTAAACACCCATGCATATAAATTTAAAAATAATAATTAATAACAACCTTATTTTAAAAAATAATTTTTTTACTATAAGACTACAAGTACATTATTTTGAATGTGAGTGAAAAAAGGAAACAAGAGGGTGCATAAGCATGTTTAAAAAAATGAAGCTTGTTGTCCAAATATGGAGAAAACCCTTGCATTGGCTCACATGCATGAAAATCATAGTAAATGTAAAAAAAAAAAAAGAACAATGTTGGTAGGCAAAGAGGCAAGGAAGCATAGCTCTAAATCTATGAAAAAATTCATTAACATATGGGTTTTTAAAAACATACCTGTTAATGGAAGAAATATTTAGTCTCACAGTTCTTTAGTATTTGATGATAAAAAAATTCTTAGTTGGTGGTGATAATGGTTGTTTAATCCTCAATCCCTACTTGAAAACCACCACAAAGCTTTCCCCTTCCTTCTCCAAGCCTCACAAACAAAAATGAAAAAAAAAGGTCGATTTCCCATTTTCTAACTGCGACCCAAGAAATCCCTACGATATTTTATATCTTTGCATGACATATTCCGAAAATTTCACCGACTCAGCGATATTTCAGCTCGCCAAAAATATCAAACATTTCAACAATATTATCAAAACTAGTTTATCATATCCCTTGACCCGTCTGGTTTGATGCTTGTAGCGTTGAAAATTCCAGTGTATATATATAAATTCTCTTCGATTAGATGTATATTTCACCTTGAAACTTACTCCAATGTAAAAGTCCAATCCATCAAGCACTCGAAAAGAACTAAGTATACCAGGTGTTGCACTTTACAATTTAGGTTATGACACTTGGGAAGGTTAGAGGTATGTAGGCTCTAGCTGCATATAAGCATGCACTCTCTCTGTAAATCATACATTGACATGTAAGGTGGAGCCTCCATAGCAGAGAAGAAAGCACTACTTCCATATTATTTATTCATAAAATGTTATGAAACCAACTCCAAAAATGGAAGATAAGAGAGATCAATGCCTTAGAAATAAGCCACTTCGAGGGGGAAACCTCCTTTACATTACATAAATGAACAATTATTGGATGATACAAATGAAAAAACCTCCTTCTATATATAGGTGTTCCTTATATATATAGGTGTCCATGGGGTCACAATATAATCCTAGCCGACCTAACAATAATAATGTAAGGGCTCAATAATAACAATATGGGGGTTGCAGGGGTACAACAATAACAATAAGGGGGCTACACTAACAAAAATAAGGGATTACACTAGTAATATAAGGACCTAACATGCCCTTATCCTTCAAAATAGTGTTGTCCTCAACGCTTGAGTAGCTCTAGATGCTTCTGTATAAAATTATCATCCTCCCATGTAGAATCTTCAGTGGGTAAGTCCTTCCATTTGATGAGATACTCTGAAATTGATCAATTTCATAGTTGTCGAGTTCTTGTTTCCGTGGTTGCTTTAGGTTCCAATATGATTTTTCCTTCCTCATCAAGTTCTAGCAATATTGTTTCAACTGGAAGTTGGTCACCTATAACCTTCTTTAAGCATGAAACATGGAAAATTGGATGCACTCGTGAAGAAGCAGGAAGCTCCAATTTGTATGACATAGTACCAATCTTTTGCAACACCTTTTAAGGACCATATTACTTTGGCGATAATTTATTATCCTTCGAAATTTTTTTGTCTAGTTTTAGCCGTAAAAATACCCAGTCTCCTACATCAAAACTTCTCTCGCTACGATGTTGATCTACGTTTTGTTTCATTCGATTTTGCACAAACTTTAGGTTATCCTTTAAGAGTTGGAGAACTTTTTGATGCTTGATGTGATATTCCAATGCTTGAACCTTATAATTTGCTCTTAAAGATGATGTGATGGATGGTGGATGATATCCATAAAGTGCCATAAATGGCATCATTTTTGCTTCAGTATGGAAGGAAATTTTATACCACCATTCAGCCAGAGGTAACCACTTGAACCATTATGTTTGTTTATCATATAAAAAACAATGAAGATATCCTTCCAAAGATTTGTTCACTATCTTAGTTTGACCATCGGATTGAGGATGATAAGATGAACTATGAGCTAGTTGAGTACCCAAACAGGAAAATAATTCCATCCAAAAATTTCCAGTAAAAATCAGATCTCTGTCGCTTACAATAATATTTGGGTTTCCATTTAGCTTTTTAATTGTTTCCATAAATGTAGTAGCAACTATACTTGCTTTAAATGGATGAGATAATGCACAAAACTGTGCATACTTGGTAACTCTATCAACTACCACCATAATGACACCATTTCCTTCGGACTTAAGTAAACCTATGATAAAATCCATTGAAATCTCCTCCCAACATTGACTTGGAATGGATAAAGGTTGTAGAGGACACGAGGTCTTAATTGTCTCAACTTTATTTTGTTGGCAATCCAAACATTCCGCCACAAAATTTTGAATATCAGATTTAAGGCCATCGTAAAAAAATTCTTTCTTCACCCTGTGGTAGGTTTTTAAAAATCCTTTGTCCTCCTAAAGGAGAAGTGTGCAATTCCAAGAGAATATTTTGTTTTAGTTGGGAGTTTTTACAAAGATATAAGCGATATTTGTACCATAAGGAACCATTTTTCCAACTAAATGTATCAAATGTACTAGGATCTTGCTGCAACTTTTGAATGAGATTCCACACTTCTTTGTCCTTATCCCATTCATCGCTTGCTTTGGTTATCCAATTTGGTTGGATAATAGAAATGGCACAAAGAAATGCTTCTACCTCTTCATCCTTTCTTGAGAGTGCATTTGCAACAACATTTAGCTTCCATTTTTTGTAGATGATTTCAAAGTCATAACCCAACATCTTTGTGACCCATTTTTGCTGCTCTTCTGAAAATAGTATTTGTTCCAAAAAAATTTTAAGACTATCATGATTAGTTTTTACCTTGAAGTGTCTTCCCATTAGGTAAGCTCGCCATTTCTTTAGTGCATGTAGTATTGCCAACATTTCCTTCTCATAAATATCTTTCTGTAAATACTTTCCTTTGATTGGACGACTTTCAAAAGAAATGGATCTTCCTTCTTGCATTAAAACAACACCAATTCCATTTAATGGGCATCACATTCCACAATAAAGGTTTTTGTGAAGTCCAGTGTAGCTAAGACCGGTGTTAGGAACATTGCCTCTTTAAGATGTTGAAATGCCTTAGTTGCTTCAGGAGTCCATGAAAATGAATCTTTCTTCAATAATGTTGTTATAGGTGCTGCTATTCTCCGATAATTCTTAACAAACATGCGATAATACCTTGTTAACCTGAGAAATCCTCGCAACTACTTTATTCTTGTGGGGACTTTCCATTCCTTAATGGCTTTAATTTTGTTAGGGTCTACCTTAACACCCTCGTGAGATACAATATGACCTAGATATTCCACCTCTTGTACTCGAAAGAAGCATTTGGAGGTTTTTGCATATAATTGTTTCTCCTCTAGTAGTTTTAGTAGCCTATCAACATGTTGAACATTAGCCTTCCAAGACCTGCTGTAAATTAGTATATCATCAAAAAATACTAGCAAAATATTTCTAAGGAAGGGTTTGAAAATGGAATTCATAAACCCTTGAAATTTATAAGGTGCATTGGTAAGGCCAAAAGGCATGACCAAAAATTCATAATGACCCTCATGAGTTCAAAATTTTGTTTTTGGAATATATTTAGTCTTCATTCTAATTTGATGGTATCCTAAACGAAGATCCAAATTGGTAAAATAAACTGCTCCATGTAATTCATCCAATAATTCATCAATCACAGGAACGGGAAAAATGAAATTTATCTTTAATAATGAACTTATTGAGCTCCCTATAATCCAGACACATGCACCATGATCCATCCTTCTTGTGCACTAATACTACTGGAGCAGAGAAAGAACTTTGACTAGGTTGAATTATACCAAACTTCAACATTTCTGCAATCATACGTTCAATTTTTCTCTTTCGGACATAAGGATATCTGTAAGGCCTGATGTTTGAAGGAACACTTCCTGGAATCAAATGAATAGCATGATCATGATCATGAATAGGTGGGAGTCCTTTGGAAGTTTCAAACACCTTAGAATGATGGTCTAATATTTTTTGGAGATTTGGAGAAATAGATGATTTTGATGTTGGAACTTCTAGTGAGCATAATTGTCCAATTATGCCTTGTTGTTCTTTCTTAAAAATATTTTTCATTAGAGCTTATTATCTTTCTTGGATTCCCTACGATACCCCGTAATTTGACTTCCTTTCCTTCCAAAAACGTTTTCAAGAAAATTTCTTGAAAATTAAAAGCTACCATCCCCAAACATTAGAACCATTGTACTCCTAGTACAACATCATCACCTCCCATTGGAATGGAAAGCATCGGATTATTCAATACATATTCCCGCATGGTTAGCTTGATATTATGGCATTTTCTCGAGCAATTTATAGTTCCTCCATTTGCAACCATCACTTGACATTCTGGTGCTGGGTATAGGAAGCAATTCAATTCCTTGGCTACCTTACAATGAATGAAATTATGGGTACTACTCGAGTCAATCAACACTATTAATTTTTTCTTCTGATATGTCCCTCTATCTTGAGAGTTTTAGGAGTGGTAATTCCTGCCAATGCATTACACGATATGGTCGAGCTCATTTCTTCTTTCTCTAGGGTTGGTTCCTAGTGTATATCCTCTTCACAATATTTGTAAAATAATTTCTTCTCAGTAGACTTGTGACCTTTAGTGTATTTTCTATCACAATTGTAGCAAATTGCTTTTGCTCTCTTTTCTTCCAATTTTTGTGGTGTCAACCTAGTAGGTTGTGGACGTCTAGGAGTAGCAACACTTCCATATTTATAGATCTGAGTGGTATACTTCCTTGTCACCATAACTTTACATTCAATTTTTCCTGCCAATCTGAATGCCTTCTCCAATGGATCAGGTTCCCAAATGCGAACCTCATGTTGGATGTTATCCTGAAGACTTCAATCCTGTGATCCTTTGGAATATCATTTACCCTTATATTCATTTTTTGGAATTCCTCAATATGCTCCACCACTGAACCCTTTTGTTTGAGATTTATCAATTGGCTAAAGAAGGTGTTTCTCTTTGTATCCTCATAACTTGCTATCATTTCCTCCATAAAAATTGATGAAGTGACAATTATTTTATGGGAGCAAAGCCATCAATACCATACAAATGTATTTTTTTCTAAGTATAAAGTTGCAATCCATACCTTTTGTGTTTTTGTTCACATTGTTGAGATTAAAATATTACTCCATCTATAGTATCCATGTTATGGGATCCTTGCCATCAAAATACCTCATATCGATCTTTGGAATATGGTGGGTCTTCCATCCAATATTTGAGTCTATGAAATCATGATTAAAATGTATTTTTTTCTCATCATGAGTTTCCTCTACTATCTTTTCGCCATTAGGAATAATTTCTTGTATCAACTTTGTCAGGCCTTCCATGTCTTCTTTTATATCATTCTTCATGTTTTTCATTTTTTCTTCCATGTCTTCCATGCCATTATTCAAACCATCCATCTTATATTCCATGCCTTTCTTCAAACCATCCATATTAGCTTCCATGAACTTCTTCAAACCATCCATGTTAGCTTCCACGCCTTTATTCAAAACATCCATTTCATTTTTTGTTGCTCTTTGCGAGAGCGAAATTTGGTGCACTTGCTCCTGTATTTTTGATATATCATGTTGCAATTATTCATATTCATGAGTCATCGTAGAGTATTCTGAGGGATTAATGGGTGTTGAATTATTTTTATGAGGCATTTTAGAACCCAATACTGATATCTATGCTTCAATATTATCTTGGAATCACTTCAAACTGATTTTTCAAACAAGACTTATGTAATTTGAAAACAAATACACACATTTTTCTTGCTTTTGAGGAGCTTGATATTGAAACTGAATTATCTCTCTATTTTTGGATCTTTAATATTTGAAATTCAGTCATGTTTTAGCCCTATGAATCATCTTTCCAATTCCATGGGTCTAACCTGATTTGGATTCTTCAAGACAAATTTATTCCCAATATCCCACAATGACCTAATTATGGATTGGTTCAGTAGAGAGAAATTGCATGACATGCCAAGTGTTACTGTTCCGTCCTTCAGCTCTGAAATTGATACACCAAAAACTACAATCTGTGTACTTGTGGCCAATTTTTACAGAATTAAAATCTGATGCTCAGAGAGAGAGTTATGATGATTTTCCCACGGTCACCTATTTTAGATGAAATTCAGGAGCCTTCAAAATCCTAACTTCTACAGATCATATCTCCGAAAATATTTCAAACCAAGATCTGAAAATTTTACATGACATTCCTCGAGATTTTGGCTTCACGTGTTAAAAATTTCATCTTTTTAACCTTCGTAGAAAACAAGTTATAGTGAAAATTCCATGATGGCCAGTTTGGAGCAATGAAACCCTAGAATCCAAAGCTCTGATTCCAAATGTTATGAAACCAACTCCAAAAATGGAAGAAAAGAGAGATCAACGCCTTAGAAATAAGCCACTTCGAGGGGGAAACATCCTTTACATTATATAAATGAACAATTATTGGATGATATAAATGACAAAACATTCTTCTATATATAGGATTCTATGGGGTCGCAATATAATCCGAGCCGACCTAACAATAATAATGTAAGGGCACAAGAATAACAATATGGGGGTTATAGGGGTACAACAATAACAATAAGGGGGCTACACTAACAAAAATAATGGATTACGCTAGTAATATAGGAACCTAACATAAGAAAAGGAGACATATCATTAATGGTGAATGGTAAAGTATGAAAACGATGTAAACAATTGTAATATTTCGACCTAATGTAGTCATTACAACTTCCATCCTAGAAATTCAAAATTTTTAATGAGGAGTTGGTTCATTGGCCCATATAATAGGTGAATGTGCATGTTGATATATGAATGCACACAATGCTTATTTTTCATGTGGCATTCCATGCTTATTACTTGGCTTTATCACTTGGCAATCAACTATCCTTGTTCATCAAAATTGATCCAACACTTCTCATTCACTATTCTTCTCATGCACATAAGTGTTTTTTCCAACACTTGTTTTGTTGACATCAATGACAACATAATACCTAGTAGTGGCATGGTTT